>VDFB02032038.1:0-32746 GCA_007258455.2 Sequoia sempervirens
GCATGGGAAGCCTCTAACTGGTGGATAAACAAGAAGTTGGAACTTAATATCAACTCATGGAAGTTGAAATGGGGAGAATTTGTCTAGATTTTCTGCAAAAGGTGGTTACCAAAGCTTTACTATGACCAAAAAAATTTCAATTCCCAAGGTTTGAGGCAAGTTAACATGATGTGCAATGAATATTGGGAGAAGTTCACCCAACTTCTACACTATGTTCCCATATATCATAAGGATGAGTGCTTCCGTATTAGGAAATTTATAATGGGACTCAATAGTCAGTTTGGAGGAGAAGTGGATATGCATGGTCCAACAATAATGGATCATTTTTGAGAAAGAAATTAAGCAAGAGCAAAAGATTAGGGATAATTCCAATCATCAAGAAAGAAAAGAGAAAAAGAAGGATGTGGAAGTTCCTAACAAGATAGTTCCTAAGAAGGATGAATCTGTGCAAAATGCTCCAAGGTAGAAGGGGAAAATATTTTGCAATTATGGAAAAGAGATTAGGAGAGAGAGGAAAAGTAATGAATCTAGCATTGGTAATACCAATAAGGCTAGTGATAATATCAACAAGTATAGATAAGCCATAGGGAGAAGAGGATTGCCTATAAGATATTTTATATGCAGAGGGGATCACTATGCTAATGAGTTTCCCATGAAAACTTCTGGATCATGATCTAATGGAAATCCATTACCCACTCAACAAGCAATGTTCTAGCATAAGATTCATGCAATAGTGGACGATCGATAGGCACAGTACCAAGTAACTCCAGTTGAAATGCTAGGTATTTTGTTTGGTTTACCTATTTCTATTCTTATTGATATTGGTTCAATTGGAAATTTCATTTCACCAAAAATAGCTAAACAATTATCCAGAAAGGCGGGACACATGGCAATGTCTTGGAATGTAGAGTATGCAAACCAGACAAGAGCAAAGGTGGATCAATGTTTATTCGAGGCTAGAATAGAACTACCTAGTCTTAAAACAAAAGTTAACCTTTATTTTGAACCTTTAAGATCATATTATGTCATCCTAGGTATGAATTGGTTGTGGAAACATAGGGCTAAGGTAGTCTTCCATGCTAAGGCTGTAGAATTCCTAGATGATTTTTGGAATTAAGTTAAATTCCAAGGGATACCTTGAGAGGTTAAGGTTTGAAAAATTATGGTAGTGCAACTTATAAAAGCTAAGAAGAAAGGGTGTAAACTCTTCACCATAAATATTGAAGAACTTGGGAAGGATAAAGATGATTTGGAGTTCCAGAGTTTACATAAACTAGAAGATGGTGAAACTGGAAAATCAGATATGGAGAAATATCCAATATTAAGAAATTTTTTGGATGTGTTTCTAGAGGAGTTACCAGGGTTTCCTTTGAAAAGAGTATTTTACTTATCTATAGATATAGTTCTAGGTTTAGAACCTATTTCTAAGGTACCCTATAGGATGAAAACCACTGAACTTACAGAACTTAAGACACAATTTGGCGAATTGTTGTTGAAAGGACTGATAAGGCCAAGTGTATCACCTTAGGGAGCACCAGCCATATTTTTTAAGAATAAAGATGGTACATTGTGTTTGTGCATCGACTATCATATGCTCAACAAAGCTACGGTTAAGAAAAAGTATCTATTTCCACGCATTGATGACCTTTTTGATAAAATGAGGGGTGCCACTGTATTCTCTAAAATAGATCTGAGATATGGATATCACCAATTGAGGGTTAAATATTAAGATATCTTTAAAACTTCATTCAAAACTAGATTGGTCACTATGAGTTCATAGTTTTACCTTTGGGTTTAAAAAATGCACCTACAACATTCATGGACTTGATGAATAGTGTGTCTAGGGATTACCTTGACAAATTTGTACTAGTTTTTCTAGATGATATATTGATTTATTCTAGAAATGAGGAAAAATATTCCAATAATTTAGAAATGGTCCTATAACGTTTGAGAGAACATAGGTTGTATGGTAAACTTTATAAGTGTACATTTTTCCAAAAGAGGGTACATTATTTAGGTCATGTGATTTCGGTAGATGGAATTACCATAGATCCAACTAATATTAAAGTAGTAATTGAGTGGCCTATACCTAAGAACATATCAGAGGTAAGAAGTTTCATAGGTTTGGCGGGCTATTATAGTATGTTTGTTGCAAAATCTTCTAAGATCGCTTTTCCAATTACTTCTTTACAAAAGAAAGGAAAGAGATTTGAATGGAATAAGAAGTGTCAAGAGGATTTTGACCTACTCAAGGAGAAATTAACCAACACACTGATCTTAAAAGTTCTAGATCTTGAAGGTAACTTTACGATTATCACAAATGCATGCAAAGAAGGGTTAGGGGCGTATTGATGCAAGATGCTTAATTCTTATGAATCCAGAAAGTTGAAACTATATATGAGATTGCTACGATTGAGCTGGCGTACCAGCCTGAAGGTTGCAATGGTGGCCCCTCCATTCTCATAGTGGATGTGCAGGAAGTTTGGCTTTGGAACTTGGAGATGAAAGTAAAATAATAGAGACATTTAAAGGTATGTGTTAATGATGTTAAACAATTGATATTGTATATCATGAATTTATGGACTAAGTAAAAAGGTTAGGAAATGATTTATTATGTGTTTAAGAATATATTTATCATGATGTGTGCGTTCAGACATGACCATTACTATGATGTATGTTATTGACATATTGATGTGATGAAAGTGTTTTGTTACCTTTGGGGTTTTCACTTGATTCTAATATATTATCATTGTGTTGTCATATTATTATGATTTTCATTATGGTTATCTTTATTATCATAAAATATACTGATTTGTGTTCAAGCTTTGTGGTTGCAAGATGGGGCATGAGCTTCTATTAGTGTTTTGGTGAGTATGATGCATATTGTTATGTTATTGTTATTATGCAGAGATTTATTTGGATAACTGAGTGATACAGTAGTATGTTTGTTAGGATAAGTAGAAAGGGCGGCATCGTACCATTGGACGTATGAGAGACATACGAGAATGAGATACGATTGCTAGAGCTTCTTTCCTAGTGCTTCGGCTATTATGCACATGTGCTCTAAATTGTATGTTTAAGTGAACATGTACTAGGCTACGTCTCTACCTAAATTAGCAGGTCTGAGCGTGCCTCTAATCCCAATGGTGGTTGAGGAGATAATATCTAGGCCCAAATTATAACCTAACCATGACCATTGTTCTCAATTAGAGACAATTGATAAAGAATGTGTTAACTTTTTCGGGTTGTCATGAGACAATGTCTGATCTTCTTTACCCTATGTTTGGAGTGTTGCATTTATTCGGTTGTTTCTTATGTGATATGTGATTGTTTGATTTTGTTGTCTAACCTTAGTTTTGGATCCCAACCTGTTGGTGTTAAACCCCGTGGTTAGTTGTGTTGTTATGATTGTGATTAGTGTTATTTATCTTTTGATGTGAATGTTGCTCTTTCATGTGAAGTTATTTTATGATTTATATTTTACCTTATTTGTAAATTATTTGAGTGAAGTTAGATATTGAATCTATCATATTTATTATTATGATTTTTATTAATGTGTTTGAGGTGTGATATAATATTGTCCATAAGTGACATTTATTTATGTTATATTTTATTATGTTATTATTTTGAGGAATAATTATTTAATTATTGTTTATTATTATCATTATTTGGTATTTGATTATTGTTTATTGAGTAATATTTATTTTACTTTTGTTTAGATATAATTTTTGCATTATTAGTCTCTTGATTCATTTTATTAAAATGGTCACTAAATTTATGTTTTATGGAGTCTTTATGTGGTTTTAATGATTTAAAATATTTCCTATGTGATAGCTTTATGGGTGAGAGGTATTTTTATTTTATAAAATTATATTTTTTGAGTCTAAAACCCACCCTAATTACTCCATTATGAAAAGTGACGAAAATGGAAGTTGAAAGGGTGGCTGGGAGGTTGTCTTTTGGTCTTTTTGGGTTTTGGAACTGTTCTTTTTATTTGGGAGGAGAAAACAAATAGTTTCTCTCTCTGTTGAATGATTCTATTTTGGCTTGCATGTTGGATTTGGATTTAAGATTCTTTTTCGGGAGAGATTTTTCTATGCTGCAAAGATGAAGGAGCAATGGGAAATTTGTGGCAATTTGAGGGTTTTGAAAGTTAAAAACTTTGGAGCTCAGCATCAAATTTTTGTCATTCCCAAGTGTTGGATCTAGGTTGGATTTTCAGATCTTTTGTTAAAATTTTTGTTTGTATGCATGAATGATTTGATTGATTTATTTATTTTGATTTTTGAGAATAAATATTGGATAGTTTTATTTTGTGTGTGAATAAAATATTTGTTTATTCTAAAATAAAAATTGCTATTTATTTTCTATTCACGAGAAGTAGAATTGAGGCGTCCTCATAACTCCTATTTCCTTACGAACCAAAGTTAGTAGAGATTTTATAATGGTTTTTCATCCACATTGTCATGTTTAAATTTTGTCCAAAAATCTCAGAAACCCAGATCGTAGCTCGTGAGATATCGTTTAAAATACAGGACTGCTATCAAGCAGTCTCTCTATGACTACAAATATCTTCATTTCTCCGTAAAATGTAGCTCGCCATTGAAGGATAACTCTTAGATTTATAGGGCTTGAAAAGGGCTTAAATTAATTTTAAGATTTTATTTTTTTTAATATGAAATCTGATTATTGAGTTATTCCTTTTATCATTTGACTATAATCGAATACTGTCGAAAAGAGGGTTTTTATGAGAGCTGTCTATTGTTTTGTGTTTTATAAATTTATGATTTACTTTTGGTCAATTTTGTCCGCGTTGCTGAGTAGTCAATGACTAAATCTGCAATGGGTATTTTACAGATTTTGATTTTGAGTTGATATGACTGTTTTAGGGCTGTTTTATTGTTGACAAATCTGACTGTTGTCAAGTAAGAATTAGTTTAGTGTTAAAAGTTGTATTTGAGGGTATAACTATAGTCTTTGATCTGTATTGTATTGTATCATTTTTATTTAATTTAATTTACTATTTTCATATTATAAATCCTTTCATATTTGTGAGATCTTGCATTGAAGCTTCTATATTTGTAAAGATCAATTATGTCGGGGATGTGCATTGTTGGTTTTGATTGTGAATTACTAAACTTCAGTGAGTTATTATGTTATAATATTGTGAGATTGATGTAACATACTTTATTGTAGTGTTGTAGTTTTATGATAAGTTTTTTTAGTTTTCTATCTGTTTGTGTTATGTGAATGAGTCTATAGAAGTACCTAGAAGTATTTATGAAGTTATTGTAATTTTCAGTTGATTCTTATTTTAGTAGTTTTCTTGAGATGTTTAGTGTCAGCCACTTGTGGTTTCTGTTATGTTGTTTGCTTGTTTGTGGGGCCTAGTGTTGTCTCCTAGCACAGAGGGAGTGGGCCTCAGGGTTCCACGTAGTAGGGTGGTATTTCCGAACCATCCATTGGGATTTAGGTGGTGCAATTCGTGCGCAATGTGGAGAGTCTTTTCTTTTGCTTCACTCTATAGTTGAATTTATGTGCAGGTGATATTTTCATAAAAAGAAAATTATGTTTAGTGTATCTTATACATATGTACCTCTTAGATTTATAAATCGTATTCATGGTAGCATTCTTGTATAAGAAAAGTGAGTGAATTGTTACAATTTTGATTATACACATTTTTACTATTGTTTAGTATGTAATAGAGAGGTTTAGTGTAAAAATGTTGTATTTATAATGCATGAGTTTAATTAAGTAGTAGATATGATATATCTTTATGTACTTATTTTATAACATTGATTAAGAATATATTTGTATTGACATAGTGTTAGATGTGGTTGAAGATAATTTCGATATGTTATCATATGTAATTTGATGTATGAGATTAATTTACATTCAAGTGTTAGTAAAATATGGTCATAGTATATCAAATATGTTCTTTAGACTTAATTAGTGTAGGTGTATCTTAGTAGCGACGTTAGGGGACCATGGTGGATAGGTGTGCAAATGGGTTATGTTCAATATTATTTTTAAGTTATAATGTGATTATAATATCATGTTGATGTAATAATGTTATTCATATTAATTGGTTGAGTTGCATTAGTTAGTGTTACTTTAGTTTCTTTAAAAAAAATAATAAAAGAAAAAAAAATTGGCTTGATGTTGATGGCCTTTTGTGTTAATCCACTTGGTCCCTTAGAATGGGCTTACATCAGTAAAATGTGGAGGCACTATTTGCTAGGAAAACTGTTTGAGTTGAAAACTAACCATAATGGGTTAAAGTACCGTTTTACTCAACCTAACCTAAATACTAGACAAAGAAGATGGTTAGAGTTAATAGCTGATTATGATTTTAATATCAGTTATTGGTGCAGGAGAACCTAACCTTCACAAACAATCAAGATCTTTTGATTATGGTCAATTTTCAAGTCATGTTCTTATATGCTTTGAGGCTCTATGAATCCATTGGAAGTCATCTAAAAGTCCTCATTTGTAAAATGAAGAAATATTGTATCAAGGAAGGCATGATATTGCCATTAGGTCCTGTTAGATGGATAAAGTAAATATGGGGGTCTAGAAAGATATTATAAGTCATAGGAGTTCATTTCTAAGGGTTATGAGTCATTCTAGGTCATTGGAAAGGAGTTAGAAGTTGAATAGATGAAAAATGCAAAAGTTGTCATTTATGTAAAAAGTTGTCAAAAAGTTGCAATTTAGGAATTTGAAGGTTCAAAGAGTTTCAAAAGGTAGTTATAGAAATTTGGGAAGTTAGAAACTCATATATATACTTGTATTCCATTGACCAATGGTCGGATTTGGGGGATTGTAAGTTGGATTTTGATGAAGAGGTAATAAAAGAACATTGTGTATATAATTCTTTGACTGTAACAGTCAAAATAATGACATTTCTAGAGCAATAAATGAGTAAAATAATGACTTTTAACAATGGGGAACTTGAATAAAATTTATTACCTTTCATTTGAATCTAGTTTCATCAATTTTTATAAAGTATTGTGGGAGTTATGGTGGTTTTATTGACTACAACTTTCTAGATTTCTCTGTAACAATCATGTTGCAGTGAATTGTACAGGAAGGTACGACTACCAAATGAACTAAATATTATATGGTTGGATAGAGGAATGAGTTATATTTATTTGGCTTTGGTTTGAGGTCATTTCATCAAATATCAAGGGAGATATGAACAAATTATTGAAAGTGGACCTGAAATTCCAACAAACAAGGGTTTTAACACTAAATTGGTGATAAATTCCCATTCCACTGTGGGAAAATTCTAAATCTCGGTGAAATGTTAGTTTTCCTAGTCCTTTCAATGTTCCAAATGGTTTCAAAGTGGAACATAAAGTCTGGAGGGAGAAAAATGATGCCCTAGGCGGGTTAATCTATGTGTTTTAGCCTTTTTGATAGGCTAGTAGTGAGGGTTTCATAGTTTGATGAAAAAGTGATGGTTCCAAATCTTGGAGATGATTGAATTAGGCCATTTTTGTCATGTAGAGAATGTTGGAGTAGAGTATTGGGTTAGAGAAGAAACTTGGTTGAGAATTCCTTTGTGAAGGTGATCTAGTTGGTCTTGTAGGATAGCATTAGAGTCCTAATTTGAAAGCGTTGGTTCAAGGAAACCTTAGGAGATTTTGAGATGTGTTAGAAGGTCATGGTGTGGACCATATACCCTAATTAGTGTTAGGGTTAGAGATGGCAGATCTAACAATTAAATTTGGATTTTATATAATAAACAGAGAAACTAAAACATACACAGAATAAATCATAACATAGAGAATTTAACGTGGTTCACCCAATTCGGGCTACATCCACCAAACCGCAGCCATCCAATACTTTTATTATCCAGTAAAAAGCCCTATTATAATATTGCAAATAATCATGTTTTTCATCATACTGAAATACCCATCCGAACCCCTCTTTTTTACCAAGCTAGAAGCTTCCCAAATTTTAGGGTTCTACAAAATCGGATTTTTCCTTTTTCATTGATAGTTGGGGAAATAGTGACATACCATGGGCTATATAGTATAGCATGATCAATCACACATACCAACAATTCCACTTGAGATTGATCAAGATTCACACCACCACAATTCTTGAGACTCGATCCTCGACGACATCGCCAGTAATTACAGCCCCACTGAAATAAGTACCTTGTACCCTATTGCTCTGTTATACTTAAATTCAACCTTGAAGGCCAGTTGAAGCTGAAGAGGAGCTCAGCTTCTCCCTTGTCACCGCCTTCGTAAACATATCCACTGGATTGACATCTGTATGTATCTTGTCTAGCTTGACTTGTCCATCCTCCAACACTGACCGAATGAAATGATATCTCAACTGTATGTGTTTTGTTTTAGAATGCAAAGCCAAATTCTTTGCAAGATGTATAGCACTCTGACTGTCTGTAAATAAGTAATTTCTAGCCTGTTGTTTTCTCAACTCATCGATGAAAAGTTGCAGCAACATACTCTGCCTCTGTGGTGGATAAAGCAACCACCTTCTGCAATCGAGAAATCCAACTCACTACTGTCCCACCAACTGTAAATACATAACCTATGGTACTCCGCCTGGTATCTATATCCCCTGACAAATCTGAGTCAACATAGCCCTTTAAATCAGTGTTAGAGCCCCCAAAACATAAGCATTTACTGGATGTACCTCTCAAGTACCTGAGAATCCATTTTACTGCATTCCAATGCTCAACTCGATGACTCCAAATACCAAGTAACAACTCCTACAAGATTGGGTAATATCCGGGTCTTGTGCATACCATAGTATACATCAAACTTACCTACAGCCTAAAGCATATGGTACCTTTACATTTTTCTTCCTCCTCTTGTGTCTTGGGACACATATCCTTAGTCAATTTAACATGACTAGGCAAAGGTGTGCTGACAGCTTTTGCATTCTCCATATGAAATCTCTGCAACACCTTTTCAACATAATTAGCCTGAGATAAAAATAATTGTCTGCTTTTCCTATCTCTACAAATTTTCATACCAAGGATTTGTTTTGCTGCCCCTGTCCTTCATATAGCAAAAGACTTTGCTAACTTTTGTTTCAACTCTCTTATGTGGTCCATGTTAGACCTTGCTACAAGCATATCATCAACATATAAACACAAAATAATGTAGCTATCATTATCCAACCTCTTAAAATAAACACAATGGTCAGAATTACACCTGCTGTAACCTTGCTCAGCCATAAAACTGTCAAATTTCAAATACCATTGCCGAGGTGCTTGCTTCAAGCCATATAAACTTTTATTCAATCTGCACACTAGTTTCTCCTTACCTTTGACCTCAAATCCTTGTGGTTGTTCCATATATATTTTCTCTTCCAAATCACCATGGAGAAAGGCTGTTTTAACGCCAAGCTGTTCTAAATGCAAATCTTCAGCAGCCATAATACTTAAAACAATACGAATAGAAGTCATCCCAAGTAAATCCATTTGTTTGGTAAAGCCTTTTTACCTGCAGGCAACTTGCATAAATCCCAAGTCTGATTTTCCAGCAAGGAGTCCATTTCACTGAACCTTGGTATCCACCTACATAGCTTCATCATAATATTCTGGTTCACCATCATCAGTTAATAGAATAGTATACAAAGAGGGAGAGAATCTTTCTGGAGGTCTACTTAACCTTGAAGATCGTCTAACAAGAGTTTGTGGTATTTGTTGCTACTGTTGTTGCCCAACATGAGGAACCACTGAAACATCATTGTTTGGAGTATCATCCAACACTACATAATCTTTTTCTTTCTTCTCATGCTGAAGCAACAGATCTTTGTACAACACTTTTTCATTGAATATGACATCCCTGCTTCTCACAATTTTCTGATTTTCAAAATCCTAAAGCCTATAGCCAAATTCATCAATGCCATATCCAACAAATACACATTTCTTTGATTTTGCATCAAGCTTGGTTCTATTTTTAGAATCTACATGTGCAAATGCTTCACAACCGAAGGTTTTGAGAATAGAATAACTCACCTTCTTACCTTTCCATACTTCCTCTGGAATACCACAACCCAGAGGATTAGAAGGACCTCTATTAATTAGATAAACAATAGTGTTTACAGTCTCTGCCCACATTTTTAAAGGCAGCCCAGCATGCAATCTCATAGTCCATGCACACTCTATTATTGTCCTATTCATGCGCTTAGCCACTCCATTTTCCTGTGGAGTCCTTGGAACTGTTTTCTGCCTACGAATACCATTAGAGGAACAATAATCTTCAAACTCTTTACTGCAATACTCACCACCATTATCAGATCTGAGACATTTTATCTTTTTACCTATCTCATTCTCAACCAAGCTTCTCCATTTTTTTAAAAGTTTCAAATACTTCAGATTTATGCCTAAGGAAATAAATCCATACCTTTCTAGTTGCATCATCAATGAATGTAACATAATACAGAGAGCCACCGAGAGAAGATACCTGAGCTGGTCCCCATACATCCGTATGCACAAACTCCAATTTCTCATCTTTCTTTTGTTTCCCATCCTTGAGAAAACTAACTCTCTTTTGTTTTCCATACACACAACTTTCACAGAAATCCATATTAACACATTTTAGACTTGGTAAAACATTATTTGAATGAAGTACTTTCATACCTTTTGCACTCATATGCCTAAGTCTATTATGCCACAAGACATTCGAGTCCACAACAATTGTATGATTTTCACCGCTATCCATAGCAACTGCTCAACATTGACCCTTTTCTCGTATCAACAATTAAAAGTAGAAGGAATAGTATGACCTGTACAAAGATATAAGATGCCTACTTTCACACCTTTTGCTACCACTAAGGCACCCTTTGTGACCTTCCAATTTTTATCACTAAATGTAACAACACATCCTTCATCATCTAGTTGCCCTGCTGAAATTAAATTTCTGCTTAACTTTGGAACATGCCTTACCTCACGTAGTAGCCAATGATTCCCATTCTGCAACTTAATCTTGATTCTTCCCTTTCCAACAATCTGACAGGGTTCGTTATCTCCTAAATAAACCATCCTAAAATACCCTTGGACATAATCAAGAAAATAACTTCTATGGGGGTAGCATGAAATGAATCCCCTAAATCTAACACCCAAGAATCATCGCTATCAAGGGAAAATCAAAGGTCTCATCAGATTTAGACATTTACCACATTTTCCTCTTTGCTTCCTTCTTTTTTGTCTCCATCTTTATTTTTCTGAGACCAGCAATCTTTCTTCAAATGACTTGGCTTACCACAGTACCAGCAATCCCTCTTGTTTCTAGATTGGGACCTTTTGTCCTTTAATTTTCCTCGTGACTTCCCATGATTTCCAGAATTGTTTCCTCTATCCTTTGTTCTACCCCTGCTTTCTGCATTCAAAAAACTGCCTGATGTGGATGTTCCACCTGAACTTTTCCTATGAATTTCCTCGCTCAAAATAACACCAACAACATCATCAAACTTCAATGTATTCGAACCAGAAATAGAATTGCTAACAACCATTACCAAGCTATTCCAGCTTTCAGGCAAAGAACACAGAATCAAAAGAGCCCTAACTTCTTCATCAGCTTACTTTTACAAAAGCACTGATCAGACCAGATAAACTCATTCAAATGATCAGTAACTCACCCACCTTCTACCATTTTCATATTAAATAAACGCTTCATAAGAAATACCTTATTCGAAGCGTAAGGCTTTTCATATAACTTCGCCAGGGTTTCCATCAACTCTTGAGTTGTCTTTGCTGCTGTAATATTAAACGCCACCGATTGTGCCAAGCATAGATGAATACTGCCAAGAGCCTTTCTATCCAAGATCTCCCAGTCCTCATCTGACATTGCCGTTGCGTTTCGCTTTCCCCTTCCAATGGCTTTTCCGCATAAATCCTTCTGATAGAGATAGTCCTCCATCTGCATCTTCCATAACTGGTAGTTCTGCCCATTAAACTTCTCAACCTTCTTACCCTCGTCTGCCATTGCTCCCACTCAACTGTGAGACTCCCACTCAGCCGTGAGACTTTCCTACAGATGATAATCGAAACACAACTCGCTCTGATACCACTTGTTAGGGTTAGAGATGGCGAGATCTAACAATTAAATGCAGATTTTATATAATAAACAGAGAAGCTAAAACATACACAGAATAAATGATAACACAGAGAATTTAACGTGGTTCACCCAATCCGGGCTACATCCACCAAACCGCAGCCATCCAATACTTTTATTATCCAGTAAAAAACCCTATTACAATCTTTCAAATAATTGTGTTTTTCATCATACTGAAATACCCATCCGAACCCCTTTTTACCAAGCTTAGAAGCTTCCAGATTTTAGGTTCTAAAAAATTGAATTTTTCTTTTTTTTCATTGATTTTTCCCTTTTTTGGTGATCACGCAAAAAAGTAGGATAGGGGGCTAGGGTGTACAGTATACCATGGGCTATACAGTATAGCATGATCAGTCACCACATACCAACAATCTCCCACTTGGAGATTGATCAGGCTCCACACCACCACAATTAGGAGAGTAAATTGGTTTGGTTTTGTGTTTGAAGACCTTGTTCTATATCAGTTATATTAAGGGAAAATAAAATTGGGTTGTTGACTCTTTAAGTCAAAGACGACACATTGCTTCTATAGTAACAATCCAAACTAATTTCAAGGGGAAAGTACTCCAAAAGTGCAAGGAAGATGGGTATTACTTGAAAGTTAAGCAATCACTCATTGATAATCCACAAGATTCTAGGTATGAAGGTTTTCAATTTGAACCTAGTGGAATACTTAGATAGAAGTGTAGAATGCATGTACCAGACATAAAGGAATTAATAAATCTGGTATGGAAGGAAATGCACGAAGTGCCATAATCTGGACATCCTGGAGTGATGAAAATGATGGCTTATGTAAAACCATTATACTTCTAGATTGGAATGAAGGGAGATGCCACTAGTTTTGTGGCTAGGTTTCTTGAGTGTCAAAGGGTGAAAGATGACCATCATCATCCTGTGAGTTTGTTATATCCACACGATATACCAGAAAGGAAGTGGCAAGTTATAAGTATGGAATTTGTTCAAGGATTGCCTATGCTAAGGAATAAGCACAATGCCATTTTGATGGTAGTAGATAAGCTTACAAAAGTAGCACATTTTATACTAGGGAACCTAACTGATGGAGCACCTATCATAGTGAGAAAATTTATGCAGGAAGTGTTTAGATTGCATGGGATTCCTGAAAAGATTATTTCTGATAGGGATGCGTGAGTCACTTCTAGGTTTTGGAAAGCCTTATTTTCTACACTAGGGACTCAGTTGAATATAAATTTAGTGTATCATCTAGAAACAGATGGGCAAACAAAAAGGGTAAACCAAGTATTGGAAGAACTAATTAGGATGTATTGCATGGATCAATATTACAAGTGGGAAGATTACTTACCCTTAGTTGAATTTGATTACAATAACTCGTATCATTATGCAATAAAGATGACTCCTTTCAAAGCTTTGCATGGCCAAAAGTGTTGAACTGGACTATAAGTTGGGATAAACTTGACGATCGAGTGAGTCTTCTATCAGAAATGTTGGCTAAAATGGATGAACACGTTAAAGTAGTTAAGAAAAGGTTAGCTGAAGCTAATGATAAAAAAAAAAGCTATGCTGATGTTAAGAGAGTGCCCCATAATTTTTCCTTAGGTGACAAAGTATTGTTGAGAGTGAAACCTCATAAAAGTTACATTAAATTTGGAAAGTCTTCTAATTTAGCCTCGCATTATGTTGGACCTTTTGAGATTCTTGAGGAAGTGAATCTAGTAGCCTATCAGATCACATTGCCACCTGCTCTTGCCAAAATGCATAATGTCTTGCATGTGTCCTACCTTAAAAAGTATGTACTAGGAGATAATCATGTAATTGATTAGACTAATTTACAGATATGGGACCCTAGAGTAGTAACTCTTGAGCCCATCAAGGTGCTAGGAACACGTAAGCAATACTTACATAATAAAGAGATCTTGTAGTGCAAAGTCCAATGGAACTAGTACGCAGAAGACACAACTACTTGGGAGGAATATTTAGAAATTATCTCATATTCTTAATGCTTTTAAAAATGTTGAATAATGTAAAATTAGTTGTTATGTTTTAATAATACCTTAGGTCATCGGGGATGATGATTCATAAGGGGGGAGTATGTTACACCCCAATTGTGTAGTTACTATTTACTATTACTACATAGGGTAAATGCGAATGTAATGTGAATTCTGGAGATGAATAGATTATGCTTGTGCCTTGTTATCAATATGAATGTTATCTCATTTGATGATATTCTTATTTGAATGTTATCTCAGTTGATGTTATTCATGGTGAAATACTACATATATGCAAATGAAAGGTTATTGAATTATCATTATTCTAACTTTGGAGATGTTAATGTCTACTGCATATTGTTATGAACAATTGATTGCTATGTGCATGTGTTAGTGGATGCAAGTATGTGTTCCATTCCTCTAGGAAAAGGGGAAGTATCACTCGGGAGAAGATCTTAGTTGGGTAACTGGTAAAAGTAAACTATATGAGCATATACACACACCACATTAGAAAGATTGAGTTGAGTTAGTTCCTGGGTAATAGGCAAGTCATCCTTAGCCGATATGTCTACATTTGAGAGTCTTGTTTACTTCTACATGCATTGGGTGATGTTTATCTATTTGGGGTTTTGGGATCTTTCTTGTGCTATTACAATTATATTGAAAAATAAGATGTACATAGGATGTATGTTTTTATATATGCACAGTTATTAATATGATGGTAATCATGAATGGATACATGTGAAATGAATGTGAACATATGTGTATAGTAAATACACATATCCATATGTATATGTATATCAATACATGCGTATGTTGGCGAATGGACACAATCATATAGATGCATTGATATATATATATATATATATATTTCACACACACATGTACATAGATGCATAGATTTATACACACACACACACACACACACACACACACACACATATACACATGTATATATGCATACATTTAATAAAATGTGTTTATTATATACTATCTTGCCCGTACACACACACACACATATATCGAACGTATGCTTACATTATAGGCTTACGATATATATATATATATATATATATATTAATGGGTATATATAAATAAATAAATAAATAAGTATATATATACATATATATAAATACATGTTAAGTATTTAAGTATATATATATATGTATATAATATATATTAAACATATTATAAATGTTAATTGAGATCGATTATCTCTTATTCATTAAAGCCGATTTATAATGCTATTTTATAGTCGACAGAGACTATGGAATGAAGCTTGATATTGACCATGTCAATGTAAGCCAATTTAATAGCTTTTAACTACTAGTGGAAACTGATTATCATAGTGAATGGCACATGATATATGGAGTAGCATTGCATTTGATATTGCTGGCTGTAGAATGCTTAACTTGGTTGACACCTTTAGTAAAGACCATGCTTGACTCTGTCCAATGTAATCAATTGCTAAATTCGATTCATTTACTAGATGGGTCGATGGAAACCTATTGTCATATAATGAAAGTTGATAGAGTACAACTATGCCAAATATGAAGGAAATTGATCCGTGATTAGAGTTTACAAAATTAACTTTTAAATTAAATCTAATTACAGTAATTTCCCGATCTAATACATAATTGCGCGATTATGCTTTTTAACTGTTGAAATTAAAAAATAAGTAATTAGAAATTCAAATACTGAATTTAAACTAGAGAGAAAATTGATACAGAGAAGAATGAGACAAAGAAATAGAAGGGATCCTGTCACTTAAGATTGACAACGGAGTTCATCCAATGTGGACTATGTCTCAGAATAAACTTCTCAATCAGAGGCTGCTTTATTGATGTCATGAAACAAAATTATGCTAATTTACAATGCCCAAGCTCCAAGAGCTTGTAATAATCTCTCT
Organism: Sequoia sempervirens; assembly: GCA_007258455.2. NCBI lineage: Eukaryota > Viridiplantae > Streptophyta > Pinopsida > Cupressales > Cupressaceae > Sequoia > Sequoia sempervirens. Next base: position 15,978 of record VDFB02032038.1, read on the forward strand.
GAATTTCTCATCTTTTTTTACAATTTTTGGTGTACAAAACATGTATAGAAATTCCTCCTCAAAATTATTTCTCCCAAAAATGAACTTGAATAATTCTCCACTGTTACAGAATTCTCTCCAAGAAAAGTCACAATTACAAAATTCTCCACTCAATAATTTCCAGTAATAAACTACCAAAATCCTTTATATACACATCTATTTGCTAATGGCTTTAACCATGTTATTTTGCAAATATTGCATATCTCCATTATGCAAATTAAAAAGTTACCAACCATTTCCCCCTTTTACAATAAAAATCACTAATATCCCATTAGTATAACAAATTAATCTTTCAAAAATAAATCCCCCTTTGGCTTTTATAATTCTAAGCCATACAATTAAAAAAAAGAACCCCTTTAACTATGGGCCATTATAATTTTAGACTTACATTATAATCTTTAAAAATATCTTTTAAAATCCCCTTAATAATCTCCTTGGATAATCTTTAAAATAAATCTGTTAAATATGAAAAGGTGGTTAAAGGTGTTAATTTGTTGAAATGTAAGTTTATGGGATTTTTTTCCTCTCCTTGTTTTATGGGCAAGGGAAGAGAATTTTAAGGGATAGAATCCCACCAAATCCTCCTTGAAATCATAAAAAATATTTTAATTTTTAAACCATACGTGTTTTCTTTTAACAATATGGTTTAATCCATATTCCTTTTTCCACCATGTTTGTGCCAACTCACCACTCCTGCCATGTCACCACCTGCCATGTCAACTTGCTGATGTCATCAAAGTCAACCAGAGTCAAAATTTTGACCAACCTTTGACCAGCCGTAACTTTCACATACGATCTCCATTTTTGAAACCGAATATAGTTCCGGAATTAGCATGACGAGCACTACGACTTGGTGTCATTTTTTATTTCATTTCGAGACAATAAATTTATTGCCTTTTTGAACCCTTGATTTGCCTGTTTGACCGAACCTTTGATTGAGCATAACTTCTACATACAAACTCCTTTTGAGCCCATTAAAGTTGCATCAGGATCATGTCAATGAGCTCTACGCATTGATGCTTCTTTGGATGAATTTTGAGACTGTGAAATTTTTAGGTATTTTGGATCCACCTAGATTAGAAATATAATAGAAAATGGTGCCACCTTTGAGTTTGAATTGTTGTAGATGTCTTCTCTTTGTGGAAATTTGAATTCTCCACGTGTATTTGGAATAATTCTTTGAATTTTTTTCATGGAAACTAGTTGATCTGTAGGAGGTTTTGCTAAGTCAGCTTATTTGATCACCACCTTATTGCTGAGTTGCTTTACATGGAGCTTGTTTTATTTTTGCATGCCTAAACTATAGGCTTTGAGGTTTCTTGGTTGCTCTATAAATAGATGAACCATTTCATTGTGAGGGATGCATTCTTTCCCAAAGATATTATACTTCATTTGCAGCTCATTATTTCTGAGTTACTACTAGCCATACTTGTCTTATTTTGTAAGATATAAAGAGTATTCTTTTGTGAGTAAGAGGTATCATTGCTATTTGAGAGAAGTAAGCTATCAGCAAGTGAGATAGAGTTGTTTGTGAGAAGATGATTATCAAGCTAATTACTATTGGAGAGGGCTGCATTGTTGTCTTTATTTGGATAAGCGATAACATGCATGGGGATCTCTTCTTCTTTGTTATTTTACTTTGAATGACGTGTCTTGCATGCATGGTTGAGATGTCTTTTCCAGTATATGCTTTGGAGAATTTAGATTGATTTGAAAAGGAATGTTGAAGCTATTATGCTCTTTTTATAGTGTGTTTTTAAGTACTCCATAGTAGGAGATGAGTGTTTATCATAGGTATTATATACTAGGTATGATTGAACATGAAAAGCACAAATGGTGTATTTAGCTAAGTTATTGATTTAACTAGAAAATCTTGTGTTTACTCCTAGGATAGATAATTTAGTATGGGAGGGAGTTCTAGTACTTACATGTAAGTAGGTTTAACCAAGTGAATAGGTTATCTTTGGAATGATGGACTATCCATAGAAGGAAATACCTAACTCATGTACTTCCTAGTTAAGTAGGTTTATTCCAAGTAGATTAATATGGTTGTAGGTTATCTGGGATGATGGACTATCCATTGAAGGAATTATCTATGCATAGCTTAAGATAGCCTTAAGTCAAATTGGCCCTTAGTAGTGTATGTGATAGATGAATTCATTCAAAGTATTGAATGACAACACTTTTTCCAAAGTAGTGCGAATTTCTAAGACTCCACCTTAGTTTGTGTGACTACTGAGACTACATTGTTAGTTCACCATGATCCAGTATTACATGCTAGACAAATATTGTAGGGTTACAAGTTCTAGTTATGTAGGACACAACACTATGCTTAGTTGGTTGTCATTAATAGTTACTCTACCAATCTCTTCGTCGAAGGGAAGGTCCATATATCAAATGATAGATGTGTGGGGGACCTTATTATGAGTCAGTGGTTGGTGGAAAGGGACTTGAGTGATGCTTCTCCTCCACATCAGTTGATAGAAGAATCAAGATTTGAAAGGAAGGATCCTACAGTGTCTTACAACTATTTGTTTTAAAGCTCTTTGAGCTATGTATGTATTTGTATGCTTTCTTGCATTGATGTATTTAATGAGATGAAAAGGAATACATGTTGTAATATGTTATGCATCTTGATTGGAAATTATGAATAAAGAAAAAGAAAAAGAAATATTGCAATGGTTTGTTACTTGTATTTTTTACTCGTATGGTGAAAAATTAGAAAATTTTACTTCATAAAAGGGTTAGTACAAATTACAAACCATTTCTCTTGAGCACCATGCTGATAATGTACCACTGATAAATAATCATGTTTCAACTATACTCTCCTCACCTAGAGCCTCACAAAGGAATCACCACCTAAACAACTATTGAAATCCACATCATAGAATATGTCCTGCTAAAGAAACTTAGAGAAGTCCAAACCAAAAAACTTACTGCCAATCATAATCTTGGGTAGAATACAAGACACCTTGCTCAACCATCAAACATAATCCTCAACATCACTCCAAATGTCAAATAGAAAGGTATGAGCACAAAATCCAAACCAAAGCACTACAATCATTATAATAACATCCAAAATCATGCATGTCATCTTGTGAAGTAACTACAGTGACCATTTCTCACCAAAGTGGAAGTAATGAAAGAATAAGTTATGTCTAGGAAAATACTCACAATCAATTACCCAAAATTTTGCCTATGCTCAACAACAAATTGTTCATGAAATGATATCTCCATAATAAACCAAATGATGTAAGGGAAACAATAACCAAATTTAAATCCAATTGAAAACATATGTGATATGTATATGGTAGTAAAAATAGTTTCATCCCCTATAGTTAAAATACCTCTACCAACCAACCTTTCCAAAGAACTATTCTACTTTAGGGTTGAAGAGTCCATCCAACTCATCTACAAATCAGGATTTGGAGTCATGTACAAATTGATTGGAAAGTGGGTAACAATACTAAAACTGAAGGTTGATCCTTCACTCCAATCTTGAGACAACACCTCATAGCAAGAAACTACACCTGGGTCCCAAATCCTACAATCAAATCCAATACGATCACTGAAATATGTTAGTTCCAATTCAAATAAAGGATTGCTAGTGTTAAATCAACATTCATCATAAATATAAGACCATCAACAATCTGAAAATTATCTTTATTTCTAAAATTAGATCCATCCTCTTATTGGTCCAAAATACAACTATCTGAATGTGCCAATTCATGCTCCTATAGGATGCAATCTAACTCCTCTGTTACCTAGTTGTCCTCCTTGGTCCTTTCCCTAAAATTTTGAGCCTCATAGAGTTGATTACTTTCCTCTAAAATTTCCTCTTGGACACTTTCCAAAGTAATCTTTGTAGATTTAGTCTTACTAGTAAGCTCCCCAACTTCTTCCCTTAATCACTTAGACATGAATAGGGTCTCATCTGCAAACTTGTTAGCCATATATTTAACATTTATCATCTGTAAGTAAGCTATTTTAAACTTTTCAATGGCGTTCTTCATTATTTATAAATCATCATAGGAAATATTAAACTCATTTTGACCTCTTGGTGTATTTTGAATGATACTTTCTACATGCATATGTGCACTATCCAATCTAGATAAGAATTGCACTTCATTTTCAGTGGACACCAAGAGTTGTTTCCTGAAGCTTTCCCCATGCATTTTAGTTTTTTGTAATTAAAATACATGCCAAAATTAAAACCTTCCTCATACCCGTCAAAAACTACACCATGACTGTCCCAAACCTCATAAACCTCTTATTTTCTAATTTGATGAAAATGTGTAGGATTGGGTTGAGGATCCAAATTAGCAATGCTATTATGCCTTAGCTCATAATCTAGGCTTCTTTTTTTTTTTTATCAAAATCAAGGCTGCCATATCTTTTCTCAAAATCAAAATCAAGCATTAACAAATTAGATGTGTATTCAATATCATCAACATACCTTTCAGCCTTAGCTTATTCAATGACATCATCCCTACATGACTCCTGAGATGAAAAACAACATTGGAATGAATGGGAAATTCATCCCAATATATAAACCCTCACCATGCTTAGATACTGACACACTTGGATCCCAAGTGAAAGTGGGCTGATTGATTTGATCAAAATATAGGTAGTCATTATGCTCCCAATGAGTGGTAGCCTCTTTGGAATTTCCAAACTCAAAGCCACTTGTAATCTCATCAATGAAATGATATGAGTGAACATTAAAAATTGAATTGGAGATATCTTCACCTTTTCCTTTTTCATGTCTAAATTCTAAAAGAACCTTAGAGAACCCATCATCAGTTTCAGCTCCACAAAATACATCAAGGTAGATATTACTCTTAGAATCTTCAACAAGTGAATGAAAATTAAGATTCAAGGATTCCATTTATTCTTGCAATTTTTAATTTTCTTTATGTTGCATTATCACCATCTCTTCCATAACTTGAATTTGTGTCTCACATTTTTCCATCATTGTCTTTGGTTCTACATGCACCACATTATCCATAGTAATTTCTTGCATGTCCAAAGAATTATCCTAAGGCTTTGTCTCACATTGATCATTCTTAAAAAAACTCATTGCACATTATACTCTCTTGCTATGAAATCTTCTACAACTATTTGCTCCTTTTCAATCTATCAAACAAAAATTAACAATTTTTTTCAAAAGAATCTACCTGAATATGGACTTGAGTGTTCATACCTTGTTACCACCAATCATGAGAAACTCATGTTCAAGGTGTAAGATCACATACTGAATTGTAACTTTCTCCAGCATAAAACTAGAATAGTAACAGTCCTATATCTCAAACAACTAATCTCAAATTGATATTTTTTCCAATCCATTAAAAGTTGATGTTGAAGATTTTGTGGCATTGCTCCCAAGTTCTCTTCCATTAGAGTCTGAATGTTGCCTATGACACTTGATGTTCATCATGCTCTTCATCTGAGTGATATAATTTCTATATGGAATTGTATTTCTAAATTCTTTATTTTTATTAATATATGTCTCCTTGATGGTTGCTATATCTCTGGCCAAATCTTCCATGTGATTAGCCATGTTTTAACTCCCCTTTCCTTAAAAAAAAGGATCAAACCCTTGAGTTGGCAAGATCATGGCTCTAATACCACTGTAATGTCCCTTTCTAGAAATTAAATCAGATTTTCAATAAAATATCCCTTGCTAGAAATTCTATCATATTTTTAATAAAATAATATCTCGCTTAGATTTGTAATTTGCATCAAATAGTGAAATTGGGTATGAATTAAACTCATAGTTTCTGGGAGATGCAGGGTATTGGTTCTAGTACGGGGACAGGGACACCAATCAAATTAGGGTACTTAAGTTAAATGAATAAGGAGATGGCTATTTTATATGTAAATGATTCACCAAAAATTTTGGGTATGGGGATTGGTACATTGTCTATGTTCCCAAAATGGAGTTTCCCGTCAACTATAATTAAACTTCACCAAATTATGCAAATATGAATCAAGAAAGTGTGAAACTATTATATGATGTTGTATTAATAAAAATATCATGGAAACTACATATTTATGTCACAAACAACATATAACAACAATGCTACAACTGTAACAAATTACAACAAAAAGTCTTGAAATTGGAAACCAAACAAGCACCAAACTACTATCAAACTCTCACCACACACCAAACTGAAATATATTGATATGAGAAACAATTTTTATGATGGATAAAAATTCATATAAATATATTTTCTGCATCCTAAAACCAAACCAAAACCTAAAACCACAACACACTTCTACACTAGCAAACCCCTGGAAATTTGGTATATAGAAACAAACACCAAAATACACTAAATTGAATAACCACTGATTTGGGAAAAAAATACATAAGAGAAATTCCTCCAATAAAAATATATTTTTTGCATACAACAACCAACCAAATTGAAATGCAAAACACACTCAAACTAGAACAAACCCTACAAATAAATTGAAGATAAATTACCCAACTAAAACACATTTGACACAATGACAATCTCTAGATGAAATTGCACCTAGAGACCCTTAGAACCATTGTGTTTGAGCCTCAATCCCATTGTTTTACCAGCCTCAGAGATATTTTGTTCATCGGTTTACCAACCTCTTAAGAAGAGCAAACACTCAACCAAAATCTCCAATAAGAATGCTCCAAAATGAATCCCAAATTCATGTTTTATTGAAAAATATTCAATTTCAAAGTTAGGGATCCAAAATTCACGACCAAGAACAGATTCCCTTTTTCATGTAGTGCATGTAGCCTTTGGTTCCAAGTGTCCATTGATTTCTTCCACTCTAATGCAAGTTGTCACTTGTCCTGACTTGTCATAGGTCACTAAATGCCAAAAATACTTCAAAATAACTCCTCCCAATTTCCAATGGCCCATTTGGACCCATGATAATAAAATTAAAATAAATATTAGTTTATTCACCAAATATGATATTATAGATCTATCTTGAATATCCAATTTACTCGATTTATCTGCAAGTCCTGATTGGCAGTTTTGAAAATGGGATTCTACTAAAAATAGTAAATGTTATTTTTAGAAATGGGGACATTACAATGGAAAAGTCCATAGATATGAGGAAAGAGATGAATCCATCTAGGAATTTTCAAGGTGTCATCTTGTGAAGACTTGTAGTTCTCTTTATTCAGGGTGATTAAGAAAGGATGAATTGAAAAACCATATTTTATAACAATATAATCCTCATATATAGATTAGGGATTAAAAAATACAAGATTAGAACCTATACAACATAAAAATGGCCCCATATTTTGCAAAATATCCAAAGTACAAGTCAAAATAGAAATATTGAATTTAAACAAAAATAACAAGGACAAGGGAAAAAATAAGGGGAAGCTATATAGATGGCTACAAAGTACATGGTACCATATTTTTAATGCCTATTTATCTATAAAAGTCTTGTATCATATGCCCAAGTTATGCCTCTTGAAAAAAGTACTCCTTTATGGATTACAAAAATTTAAAGTATTGTTGAGATAGCCTTATGTCGATGTTGCCCATAAAGACCATCCCTTGGTTTAGGAGTGATAAGGGGCTTTGGTCCCCCTTATATTATATAGTAAACTTACAATGTCCAATTGTTAATATGCTCAAGGTTTGAACCCTTAAAAAAATTGGATACATAAATACCAAGAAATAACCTATTGTGCTTGTACCTATAAATTGGTCAATCATGCTACCATACTGGGATGATATAGGGGCATATTCCCTATGAAAATTGATGGTACAATGACAATGCAATAATGATAGAAAATCATCATAGAGATTCATACAATTAATTTTTTTTGTAAACCTCAAAAAAATTGACACCAAAATCTATTAAATTTTATATTAATTTATTTGAGATTAATCATGAGGTTTATTTTGCACCAGGATGTAGTATATAAAATTTATTTGGAAAAAATTCTCTAAAAAAGAAAAAGGATTTATAATTATGGAGCTCTAATACCATGTTAGAGCTATTGATCAATCCCATATGAGCTAAGGATCACTTGCAACCAAAATAACTTCCACACAAAAGATAAGCAATGGAAATACTATGAAGCTAGAGAATTCATTGGATATGTAAATAAAATTGATGCAATATATAATGCAGAAATCTTTGTTATTGTTGTCATGAGAGTGTGCACCCTTGTTGAGATGATGAAATCACTCATCCACCTCATGAAACATGGGATGATCTCCTTGAGTGTGGGCTTAGATGGTGGAGATCAACCTCTAGAGAGGGCTGGTTCCCTTGGTAACTTTACCTAATCTAACCTATGTTATTGTTGCTTGCTAAGAAAAGGGTAAGAAGGAAACATGAAAATGAATCCTAAAACTAAAAGGTGATGCACCAAATGGTTTTTTTGAGACCTGCACAATTTCCTTTACAAAAAAATGATCAATAATAAAGTTGGTTCATACACAACTCAGAGGGTTTAATGTTCCTATACATAAATATTTCATAAGAAGGTTATGATGTTCATAATCCTAGAAGGAAAATATACTCCCTTCACAAATTTGAACTATTGAGATTATGGATGCACAGGGTCCCTGAAGCTGTAGTCTTCAATGGAGGACCTTTGCTATGATAGATAATCAACCACACATAAAGTGTTTCAACTAGGCATGCACAATAGAGATTGTATTGATCTACACTATGATATTGGATGATCACAAATGTACAAAATACCTTGAATATATAGGCATGAGAGAGATGCAAGATGCAAGATGATGTTTCCATGTGTCATGATCTAATAACATGTGACAACATGTGAACCCTATCTAGGAAATGATTAAATGTTGAGATAAGTTCTAGAAGGACAACTCATCTTCTAGAAGGAATCTTATCCCTACAAACAAGGAAGGGGACATTACCCCATTATTAAATGATTTATTAAAAATGCAACCTAGGACTAAATGATATATGGCCTAAGTTAACTTATACTAGTGTAATAATTAATTTAATTACACTAACATGAATTGTTTACATTGTTTACACAACCTACAACCTGCAATAATGCATACATTTTCTACCTAAAGGTGTTGATAACGAGACAAACATTGAAGGAGCTATCATAACTCATAGAAATATTCATGAATCATTTAATTTCACACAATAAAACAACTCTAAGAAGGCCAAAATGCTTAAATTTATTGATTGAAAGGTATTACAAACAACTATACATGCCTACAGAACAAGTTACAAGGCTATCCTAACTTGAAATAACTTGAAAAATAGTTATAATACATTACTGAGAGAGAAAAGAACTAACTTAAAACTACTCCTAAAGCTTCCTTTTATGTTGCTCAATAGTTTCTAGACAATAGGAACATGTGCTTGCTAGGTCAAACCTCCTTTGGGCATCCAAAACATATATATCTACTTTGTAGCCCCTAAAAGTGCTCCAAAAAGGTGTTGGAGTGATGAAAAAGTCTTCGCTTGACCTTGTCCATCATCAAGGCTCCTAAAAATGCTCCTAGATGCTTGTAACTACTCCAAACCGAAAAACTACCCTATATTACCTCCACTTGTTGATAGTTCACCAAACTTCCCTAGATACTTTCCAACTTCTCATAACTACACTTTACTTCCCTCAAATAGTCTTGACTTTGTCTCTAGGTTCATAGGACATGTGGAAAAGGCCTTGGGAATTATTGTAGGACTAAGAAATGACATATTTTTCTTGACTTAAATCTCCTTCATGCTGATCTTTCTATGTCAACTGTCCACTATGCATCTCATATATGACTTCCATTGTTAACAAGTATTTACACTATGTATGCATCTGCTATTGATTGAGAGAGATCACCATATCATTTTTGGTAGGTTGAATACCCCCTTCTTTGAACCTAGTTATATGAACTTTCACTAAATTTTTGTATGCTTTGGTGCTAATATATACTGATTCTTCAATTCATCCACATGGCTCTATGTTTGTGTCTTCATAAACCCTTCCTTCTATGAAAATAGACCTAGCTTTTATGATAGACATTAATAATGAAAATAATGCCCAATGCTTTGCACCTTTGACCCAAAAAACCTGATAAGAAAACTATTAATTTATTTAAGAATCTCATATTTTTATCAAAACAGTGTTCTTGCCTTTTGTCATGAGTTTTCCCCTTAATACCTTCAAAAACTTGCATTCTCTTAAAGCTATTATGAAATCATGTGGAGCCCATTATTAAAATACCTAGCCTATTTTAAAATTGCAATAGTAAATAACATATCCTTGCATCTGGAGTACTTTGAATTGTTGACAACATATTAATAGGTGTTGTTTTTCACTAAAATTTTCTCTTTTAAGATGTACAAAATAAACACATATAATTCCTATTTGGGGTAGAGTTCTTCACATCTTAACTTTTCTAAATTACTATTTATATCTCTAGCACAAGCTATGAGTAGTGTGATATATCAAAACTACAGTATTCTTTTGGTTATTCATACAGGGAACCTCCTCAATAGAAGAGAAATTTGTTGCTTAAAAGACTAAGGAAATTTCTTTAATACCCTTTTAACTTAGCCAAGCCTTTGATCTGATTAGACTAAAAACTAAATAAAAGCCATTTCCATAAACCTTAGAGGTATATCTCCAATGCATATATGACCTAATGCGATAACAACCTTCTTAACAACCTTGGTATCATCTAAAGCAAGAAAATCCATCAGACACATGATTAAAGAGATTAGAGATGCATCTTCAGGTTCCACTGTTGTCCTACACACTCATGTGTCTTGAAATGATATTGTCACAAAATCATTCGCTGAAACATATCTTATATTATCTTGATCATATTTAGCCTCATAACATTTATGCAAAGATTTTATCATAGCTACATATGTTGAACTATCCTTGCTCATAGGTATCAAATCCAACATCATTCAAAGGAATCAATGGGAAGATGTTCCAAAGGTTGGCCTCACATTCCATTACAATCTTTGAAAGTAGTTCAACCAACCCATAATTCATTGGGTTATACATTCTATCTATATTCCAATAAGAGCTCCAAGCAATGGCCTTTCATGTTGATGAAGAATCAATTCCTGATTGTGATTGATAGCTGCAAATCCATCCATGTTTGGAACATCTATTGAAAGGAAGATGGGTGAATGGAAATAGCTTCCTACACTAATCTAAGTAGGGGAGAGTTACATAAAATTTCTTTTAACACCTTATCTAGTTACAACAAGAGGAACATATAGAGAAGAATAGACTAGAAAAGCAAGTACACATAAACTAACATACACTAAATATACATGGCGAAAACCTTTTTGGGTAAAAAATCCCACCCCCTGAAAGCACAATACTTCTATATTACTACAAATAGAAGTTACAATACAACCCAATTACAAAGCTTCTACACAAGTGCTTCAAAACAAACACCTGTTCTGGAGTTAATCCAACAACACTTCGTTACCTACAAACAAACTATGCATTCTAAAATGCAAGGAACTCAATATATAGTGTGATAAAAGCTTCAAGAAACATCTAGAAGGAGAGGGACATCCAAATCCACATAACATAATATCCCACATCATAGAAATGCATTTGGACACATGTAACATATTCCCTTACACCCATTACAATGGTCAAACATGCAAATAATCCTTCCTTAAGCTTGGGTGCTTAGTATATACTAAAAATAGCTTATGATAGATGACTTACAACTATCACAGAATATGTCATAAATCTTCCATAAAATCAATCATAGAATTAGTAAGTGAATAAATCGTAACTGACTAAAAATAGTCGATTCTCTTACATCCTATTATAACCCAACTTGGGTGCCAAATTTCTCCATGCAACAAGATGCCTTATGACATGTCATAGAATCTATCATAGGTCGAAGATTCCAAAGCAGGACACCTATGTCTAGTTGAGATGATTATGTGTCATCTAGTCACCTCCAATAGGGATTCCACCCAACTGGTGGGTCCCAATTTGTGACATGACACCATAGGAAATTAAATAATATAAATTAATACAATAATACTCAAATTAAATCAATATTAGAACTCTAAGTTTGAGATACCTTAATCCCAACAATCTCCCACTTGTCGAAGACATGCCAAGAGTCATATTGAATCATTTGCTCAGGGCCTCAAGGACCATACAATCAAAACACCATCTGAACTTCTTCGTGCTTACTGGTTTTGTCAGTGCATCTGCAACATTTGGTAAAGTGTCAACCTTTTCAAAGTTCACCTTTCCATCTTCTACCATATCATAAAAAAATGACATTGAGTATTGTTGTGCTTTGTTCTAGTGTAACACCCCTCCATTTTGGCTCTTTTGATTGTATAGTGTTTTTCTTTGTTATGTTTGTTTCTATTTATACTTTGACTATGGTAATTGGTTACTATTTGATCGCAAACTATAAAGCGATGTGAATGTTATATTTTGATGTGATGGTATTTTACTCTGATATTATCATTATGGTATGCTTTGAATTAGCCTAGCAGATATTTGAATTAATGATTCTTTATGTTGTTGATTATATTATTGATGTTAGAATCGTTAGTTAGTAAATCTGTATTGGCGAAGGGGACGAGATTGTACCACTTGCTTGCGAGCGCCCTACGATTCTGAGATTTCCTCTTCATGGTGTGTTTTATAATGATATATACATATGCATGTTCAATGTACTCTTTGTTCGTAGGTTGATAGGTACAAAACATCGACTCCACCTGATTTCACAGGTTTGAGCATGTCCATTGGCCAACAGTTTTCGATTGGGAGATAGTAGCTAGGTTTTCCATGCGAAGTCATCACCCTAGTCATAGTGTGTCGTTGGGTTTAGTCGGGTTAAGTTGCTTCTTTGTTGTTCATCTCTCCTTGATTTATTTAATTTCAAGTTGAAAAAGGTAAATAAATAGCTTTTTGTATTTGGGTTGTTTATTAAATAAATCTAGTTGTAGTGTTAGAAATGTTATTTAAATTATTAATTAATTTAATTTAATTAATAAAATAATCTAATCTTGGATTAGATTTAATTTATTGATTATTTAAATTAATTGTGTGGAATTAAATCAAGTTATTCATTTTGGAAATTATAAAGTTAAATTCTTTTTGAAATGAAAATTTTAAAAGTGTAAAATTTTTTTGAAAATAAATTTTTAAAGTTATTATTTTTTTTGGAAATGAAAATTGTTAAAAGCATCCAAATTCCTTTTGAAATAGAAATTTAAAAAATAAAATAAATAATAAAGTCATGTTGAAAAGAAATTTGTTTTTAGTTTTAAATTTTAAAAAAACAAAATATCTCCAAATTGGATAGAGGAGCAATAATTATGGTGGATGGGATATTTTGGGGAAGGTTGACTAAATTTGGGGAAATTTCATTTAAAAAAATATATTGTTGTTAAAAGGAAAGGGAGTTCTTGAGGTTTGTTTTATGCATTTTTGGATTTTGGGTGAGGATTTTGGAAGAGCTTTGGATAAATCTTCTTGCAGGGAAGCTCAACTTTCTTCTTCAAACTCTCCTTCAAACTTCAAATTACAGGTTCTTGTTTATTGTTTGGAAATTTGCATTTTCAATTTAAAAACTTGCTTGTAAATCTTTTTGAAAACCCTGTTTAAATCTTGAAGAAATTTAGATTGTTTGTTGAAAAAGCAAAACTTGCAACATAAATCTTCAATTTTATCAATAGAAAAATGGAAAGAAAAAAAATGAAATTTGAAAACATTTATTTTGGAGTTGAAATGCTTCATATTAAATTTGAAATTGGAACTAGGAAATTGTGTTGAGAAATTAGTTTTGTTGCAAAATTTCTATAGAAAAGTTGCACAATTTGACTGTAAATGGAAATTTAGGTATATATTTATAAATATGTCTGTATATAAATATATTCTTGATATATATATATATATATATATATATACAAACATATATATATATATATATATAATATATATATATTCATATATATATACAAACATATATTATAAATATATTTAGTTCATTCTGGAAATTTTTTGTTTTAAATTTTTTTTACACAGAAATTTTTCTGTACAAGCAGGGGAGGGTGATTTTATATTTTGTTATTGAAAAAAAAATATAAATAATTTTTTTTATTTGGGTATGTGTGGGGGGCCGTAGCCATGGCTGCACACAGCTACCTCAGGGAGGGGTGCTACTGTGGTAGGGCTCCCCACACTATGTGTGGGGGAAGTACTGCCACATGCAGCGTTGGCCTCCACAGGGGAGGCTGGGTGCAACCTTTGGCTGCATCCCCTCTCCCTTTGGGGGCCTGTGGGGTCAACCCTCATTAATTCATTTTTTTTTTTAAATTTTAGTTTTTTTTTAATTAATTTAATTTAATTTTATATTATATATATTATATAATATATATATTATATAATATATATATATATATTATAATTTAAATAAATATTGTTTTTATTACTATTTAAATATATATTATACATAATAAACATGTATTATATATATAAAATATATATATTATATATTTTAAATAATTGGGAGTTATTTCAATTAGTAGGAATATAAAATATATATATTTTTTAAATATATATTTAAATATTTAAATATATGGATTTTAAGATGATTATTCTATTATCATAGATTGAAATGAAATTGATTTTATAATAAATATTTTTATTTTAAAAAGTTGATTTTTATTATTATGTGTAATTGGAGAAAATAGAATTAAATTATTAGTTTAAGTTCCTTAACGTTGCCAATGTAATTTTAATTACTTTTGAGTAGTTGCAAATAATGATTATTTTTATTTGATTACATGCAATATGGTATCACCTTGCCTGGATTTAGGAAATCCTAAAGTAGGATATTGAATTGTCGGTTGTCCTTTCATCATGATCTCTCTCTCTTTCTTGATGTTGGGAAATGGAGTTATCTATTATGTAAGTCTTCCAAATTGGGTTTTCTTTTAATTTCGTGGGTTGTCGTAAAATGTTAGTCAACCTTGGTATAGTCTTGGGTAGTGCGTATAGTTGTATCCTATTGTTTTACTCAGTTTTCACGAATGGGGATGGCTTGTGCCTCCTTTGTATTAGGAGTGGTTTATGTGGTTTGGTCTCCTTGGATTAAGAGTGGTTTATGTGGTTTGTGTCTCCTTGGATTAGGAGTGGTTTATGTGGTTTGTGCCTCCTTTGGAAGGAGTGGATTATGTGTTTTGTTGCCTCAAGTGTTTGGAGTGAGTTTTCATTATATGTCCTCCTAGAGTTGGAGTGGTTTTATCTTGTTAGTATGCACTTGGGGATTCCCTTGGTGAGTGGTTTGTATGTGTTGTCAAGTAGAAGAGTGGATTCTGTTAGGCGCCAAAGCCCAAAGAAGTAAATTGGGTAACCTTCAAAGGTGGTTTAATCAAGTGATAACTAAAAAAATATACTTAAAAGTTTGGGTAGTATTTCACATTAATCAAGATAATTTAGCCTCACTCATAGACACAAGTGCTCATATAGGCTTGGGATGAGTGGGAAGGCCTGGAATGGCAAGGTCATCTATCTTGTCTTTACGAGAGGTATTTGATTCCGCATGAGTGAGTATGGGGGTCAGGATTCGGTAGAGGCCACCAGGACAACCCATAGTGGGGATCGGAGCCTATGAAGATTCCCAAAGGATATCCCATGTCAAGCTGTGTGATGACACTCTTTCTATGACAACAGTTGGTATTTGGTTTTATGTGTATGGTCTTCTTAACATAATCGATCTATTTTATTTCTGGAAGCAATGTGACTTATGTCAGTGATGTTAGAGTTGTACTTGTGCTATTCTTATGGTTGTGTGGTTCATGTGATTGGTTGTGTCAGTGTGAGTTAGCCTGTGTCTAGAGGTTGATGGTCTTGTATAGGATTCCTTGCTACTATCTCCTAGCATGGGGGGTGAGCCTTCCGGTATCACATGGTTGGGTGGAACGCGCACCTTTTTCCGTTGGGTCGTCTTCTTGTTCATGTGGACGAGATTTCTAGTTGGAGAGCTCGTGGGATCTAGATCCTTTTCTGGCTTTATTCATTTAAGTTGTTATTGTAATTTATTACCCCTCATTTGTATCGAGGTGGAAGATGTGATTTGTAACCATGCTTATTGGATTTACCTCATTCGGGGAATGAGAGTTGTAATTGTTTTGTAAATTATTGTTATTGGAAACATGTGGTATCTCTTATACTTTGATGTAATTTTATCATGTATGGAATGTATGTGTATTTAATGTATTAAGTAATTAAATGTTATGGTTTCAATTCATGTTTCTTGTTTGGGTTTAAGTAAACTTAGTCTCGTAACCTTAGGGGTTGTTGGCAATGGGTAGTGAACTTGCATGTTAATTGCACTTAAAAAAAAAAACAAAAAATAAAAATTAGTACGTTTGAGTAGTAAATTGCAACTTCCCCTAGGGTTGTGTGGTGGGGTGCTACATCTAGCATGAAAGGTAGGATTCTTTGCTAGGAAAATTGCACTTTGACTTTCACAAAAAATAGTAATCTGTCCTGCATCTAAACCAATATCATAACACAATCTCTTAAGCCAAATAGCTTCCTTATAGGCATGAGGGGCTGCCATATACTCTACCTCTATTGTGGATAACATGACTATAGCCTACCGCTTACTTATCCAATTGATAGCACCACCAAACATCATAAACACATAACCAATGGTAGACCTTTTGTTGTCAATGTCACCTGTCCAATCTGAATCCACATATCCTCAAATGCTCATATA
>VDFB02032039.1:0-64385 GCA_007258455.2 Sequoia sempervirens
TATAATCTCCTTCAAAAAGGCGTCCATTTTCCCTTTGAGCAACTATAAACTTTAGAAATATTAAAATATTTCCTTCATGAGAAAATAGCCCTCAAAGTCCCCTTCTTTAAAACAACTGATAAGTTATAACACTAGGCCAAGGGGTATTTTAAAAATAAAACATTTTGACTTAAAATAACTTATATTTTCGAAATGAACCCCTTAAGCCAAAAATGATAATTACCCAATGAACTACCAGAAGAGGAAAGTTGACTGAATTGATGCCGACTGGACCACTACTAAAATTAGAATTTACTAAAAATAGTAAATTCTTGAAGATGCTCAGAATGCCAAGAAAAACATACCACTGTGAAGCCCTTTGAAAACCCAGAAGGAATCCAGAATCCAAACACCCAAACTCCAACAAGCAAAACCCTGAATCTTCAAGAGAACCCATCAAACAGCCAGAAACCCTAATTCTGCCACTGACTAGCCGACAACACACTAGGAAAAGGCCACCAATCACTGAAAAGTGAAGAGCTAAAAATGGGGACATTACAACTTAATTGGTCAACAGAAAAATGGACAGTTTATCTATGTGACAAAGCATTCAAAGATTTTATTTGTAATTTCTGAAGATGATGCGTAGAGCTTTAGATGCCCATCTCTCGCAATTAGAAGCACCACCATAACATGGATTTCAGGTTGTTGTCTTGTAGAAAAATCAGTTGAGAGAAATTTTAGGAATTATTGAGTACCACCACAATATCGGTTTTAGTGGTCTGATGTTGCATTCTATAGAACTGCACACTTTGATTAATTTATAAAAAATGGAACACATTTTTATCAAGGAATCTGTGAGTTCATTTCTTCACAACTTGATGTTTGGGCATGAGTTGTAATTAGTGCTAAAGGATGAGTTTATGTTTTGTGTTTTTTCTTTTTAATGATCTATATTACAGGGCATAGAGAGCCTGGGATGTCATGGAAGGTTTTAGACATATCTTCCTACTCCCTCATTTCATTGGGTTGTGTGCATTCTACAGGAGATTTGTTAGCGGGTTCTCACGCCACGCCGCACCCCTTACTGACTTGACGAAGAAGGGGGCTTTCCTTTGGTCACCACAGGTGCAGGAGTGCTTTGATAGATTCAAGGTGATCATGACTTCATGTCCGGTGCTAGCATTGCCCGACTTTTCGAAGTCATTTGATTTATTCTGTGATGCTTCAGGAGAGGGCATTGGTGCCGTTTTGATGCAGGAGCGTCATCCGATTGCATTTGAGAGCAGGAAACTCAGGGGTCCTGAGAGATTTTACAGTATATATGACAAGGAGATGTTAGCCATTATGCATGCATTGGCTAAGTTTAGGCAGTACCTGGTAGGCAGCAAATTCAGCGTTCGTACAGATCATAACAGCCTAAAACATTTCCTTGGACAGCGAGACTTGAACGAGAGGCAGCAGAAGTGGGTTAGTAAACTGCAGTCATATGACTTCGACATTACTTTCATTAAGGGGAAGCAGAATATAGTAGCTGACGCCTTGTCTCGTAGACCCCAGTTGAATGCCTTAGCACAGATTACAGAGGATTGGAGGCATCGGATCATCGCAGAGTATGCTAAGAACCCATGGGCTTCTAGCATCGTTGACAGGACAGAGCAGGACGACAGGTATACAGTTGTAGATGACTTGATCATTTACAAGGGGCGGATTCTTTTGGTTCCTGGCTCTGAGTTACGGACTACAGTTTTGAGAGCCTTTCACGACCTTCCTATGGCAGGCCATCCTGGATACTACAAGACTTACAAAATGGTTCGGGAACGGTTTACTTGGAAAGGGCTGAAAACTGATGTTTTGCAGTATGTCCGTGAGTGTTCTGTGTGCCAACAGAACAAGCAGGAGCACACTTATCCTACTGGATTACTCCAGCCACTTCCGATAATTCCCATGTGAAGTGGAGTGTTTATTCATGGACTTTTATCAATGGTTTGCCAAAGCCTGTGGTAAAGATTGTATCTATGTAGTGGCCGAATGGGGTTGACTAAATATCATTTTTCCTCGACACGCATCACTTTCACAAAGACGCAGGACGCGGTTGTTCTTCTCGTGAGGTGTTCAAGCTGCATGGATTGCCCCTCGGACGAGCAGTCACGTATAGAGATAAATGGTTCATGAGCAACTTCGGGCGTGAGTTGTTCAAGCCAGGGACCGAATGACACCGGTACTCAAAATGCACCATCCGCATCATGGACGTGCATGGTGATTGTCAATAAGTGGGTGGAAGGTTATTTGCGCAATTATATAGCTAGTCAGCAGAGAGCTTGGGTGAGGTGGATTTATTTGTGCGAGTATTGTTATAACTCGACTCACCATATGACGATACAGATGACCCCCTTCATGGCTTTGTACGGGTATGAGGCGCCCAATCTTCTGGATTTGATTTTGAGCGATAGCAGAGTGCCGAGTGCAGGGGATATGATGCAGAGTCAGCAGGATATCTTGAGGTCTCTCCGAGACAATATCCAGCAGGCACAGAATCAGCATAAGCAGTATGCTGATCAGAAGAGGGTTGAGCGTAGTTTTGAGGTGGGTGATATGGTGTACCTCATGTTGCAGCCGTATCGTCAGTCTACTCTGCGGAAGAGTGGGGCAGAGAAACTAAAACCTCGCTACTATGGTCCATTTCGTGTTGTCAGACGAGTGGGCGAGGTTGCTTATGAGTTGGGCTTGCCAGCTGATAGCAAGGTCCATAATGTATTTCACGTTTCTCGCCTGAAAAAGGCATTGGGTCAGCATGTTATACCCTCTCCAGCTTTGCCACCCCTTGATGACGAAGGGAAACTGATATTAGTACCTGAGGCCATCCTTGATATGAGAGAGACACCTTTGGAGGCGCAGGGATCAGTGGAAGTATCTGGTCAAGTGGGAGAGATTTCCATGCTGAGGACGCCGGGAGACTACGCGATCCGAGAAGGAGACTACCGAGGGACAAGCAATTTCTGTGGAGGGCTGACCGTCATGTCCCTATCCTAGTCAAGATACCGGGTGACGAGGTTAAATCACCGTTTGATCCTCGAGGTTGACAGAGTGTTCAGAGGACCATTTTGGCAGCTTGCCCAGCGCCGGCTAGCTCCTGCACTGCAAAGCAGGTCGCTACCTCTAATCTTCCGTAGAGTTTTCTCGCAGAACTTCTATTTTTAGAAAGTTAGGTCGACGGAAGTCGCGATTTCGGGCAGGCACCCCGGGTGCGCTTATTCTGTTTCTATTCCACCTAGTCTTCGCACTACTGATTTGACGGAGAAATAAGGAGTAATTACTGAGTTATTAAATATTTAATAATTTGACTTTATAATAAAGTCACTTTATTGAAATATTAAAATATTTAATTATTTGGCTTAATTATAAAGTATTTAATTATACTTTATAATATATTATTAAAATGTGACTTAATGAGTATTTAATGCTCATTAAAAGTGGACGCCAATAATTAATCAATTCTCCTAAGTCAAAAGGTGAAAATTAAATCATTTATTTAAATGATTTATTAAAAAGGAGAATAGGTCGAATTTTCTCAAGGAGCAATATATTCCTTTCACAGGCAAAATCGAACTATCATGTTATTATTCAATTTTGTCTTGATTTTTGCTCTGAGCATTGGAGTTTGCAAACCCTAGGGTTTCTGGCAAACGATCGTTTCTGGAGAACGAAAACTCTTCAGGAATCAGGCAGACTGAGGCTGTGAAATATCAGTTGAAGCTGGCACTTGGTGATTTCATTCAGAGATCACAGTTTGAGGTTATTGAGACATTCATTCAGTGAGAAGCAGAGAAAAACATCTTCCAGTTGAGGCGATTTCATTCATCACCATTCATCAGTGATTTGGCACGAGTTTCAAGGAATCCGTACTATCATTATTACTGCTGCAGACTGGCCGTACCACTGTACCTGCAGGCCGTACTTATTCTTTTCAGAGATTCTCTTCTGGCTTTCAGTTTCCAGCTCTCTGCTCTAGGCGTTGGGATTTATTTTGCATATCTGGAGATTTGGCATTGTTCTCAGAGACTGGAGATTCTTTATTTCTTTGGCCGTACCATCCAGCATTAATTGCAGCCGCCACTTACAGAAAATCAGGTTTTTCATCAATAAATTCATTGTCTTTCATTACTAGCTCCATCTTTAGCATTGTAATTGCTCTGGAAGTTGAATATATTGATGCGCCTTGGTTCTTGAGCAAGATTTGAAACATTTAATGCATTTATGTATTTTTTATGAATTTATTAAGCAATTCTAGAGAAATCGCAATTTTTCCTTTTGCCTGTAAAAACTTCAAAAACACAAAAAAATCGAAATTTGCAAAACACAGTACAAAAAAAATCAGAGTTGAATCAGAGAACCACCAGGGTTCTGACACTGCATTGGAAGTTTTTTTTTATCTTATGATTCTGGCAGGTTCTCTAACACATTGTAAGCTGAACAGTAGTACTGTCAACACTTCTCAATTCTCCTTTTGATTTTATTGTAATTCCCACTGAATAAGTGGAAGAGGCTGGCTTGCCGCCTATTTACTTTCAGTTGAAGTAGTTAGGGACCCTCTGACCATATGCTCGCCATCACTCGGCACAATTCTTGGTTAGGGTTAGATTCTGTTCATCATGCATTGATCCTCTGACCATATGCTCGTCTGCACAGGCGCATTCTTGGTTAGAGTTCCTTTCAGTTTGCATATGCATTAGATCCTCTGACCAATGCTCACACCTTGCCCACATCGGGATCCTGGTGTACATTCTGGTTAGAGTTACTTTCCGCATCGTTTTGGTTTATGCTAACCTTAACGGGTGCGTGTTGAATTGTAAATCGCATTGCTAAAAACAAAAAAAAATTGGTCCGGTTCATTACAAATACCATCTTTAGGATCTTATTAAATATTATTACTGAAACTTATTAATCTTTAACGCTTCTAATGTCTCTTTGAGAAACAATTTTGAGAGCAAGATTTAGGTCAAGTGCCTCCATCAAAAAGGGGTCATTACACCATTCTTCAAGGTTTTCGAAATGGAGTATACTCCCCATGTTTTCAAGATTGAATCAACTCTCTATCATGATTACATCAAAACAACTGAGATGGACTTACATCACATCAAGCCGGTGTTTGATCTACATGCTTTGGAGAGTGCAAGTAACACTTCAATCAGAAACTTGGGACACTCTGGACTCCTCGCAGCAGTGTCTATTCCTATTTTAGTTCAGAGCCTCGAGTTCGTTATCACTTGCATTAAGCATTACAATCCGACTACAAGGGAGATCCAGTCAGTTGATGGCAGATCGATTTGCAGTTTGAAACCTGATGTGATTGAGAAATGCTTTTCCATTCCCCCTTGGCCTGAAAGGGTCACTATCTCAAAGGGTGAATGTGAAAGGGTGTGGGAAATGCATAAGGACAAATATAGCAAGAAGATTGCACAAAGGTGGATGAAGGAGAAACATAAGACTTTGCCTAAGAATGTCGTGTGAGGGGAGTTTAGAGATGAGATTGCCATCATAATCATCTTGCTCAACAGGGTTTGAACAATCAGTGGTTGAAGTGAAACCAAGGCATGAAATCATCATTGCTGATTTGGATACAGCCTATGGTTCAGCGGCCTCAAAAGAACACAAGAGGAAAATCCTTGTTTGGAGAGAGCGTCTGTAAAATACCGGACCAAATTTTTTCGATTTTTGAATTACAATCAGCAATGCAACACACCCGTTAGGGTTAGATAAATCAAACCAGCAGTTACAATATAACTCTTTGCCAAGAATGCGCACTCACTCTCAACATGAGAGAGGCTGTCATATGGCAAGAGGATCGTCAGTACAAAAAATCAGAACTGCAACTGAAAGTAACTCAACACCAAGTATGTGCTACCCAAACCAGAATGGAATGAGGCGACCATATGGTGGAGATTGAAAGAAATACAAATGCAACTTCAAATAAACTCAACACCCAGAATGTGCTTTCAAACCCGGAGTGGGAATGGAGCTACCATAGGGCGGAGATGTACGATATTACAATGCAAATCAAAGTAAATAGGCGGCAAGCCAGCCTCTTCCACTTATTCAGTGGGCAATTACAAACATGATAAGCAAGGTTGAGAGAAATGCTGACAGTACTACTGTTCAGCTTACAATAATATAGAGAATGCCTGCAAGAACAAGGATTAGAAGCTCTTCAATTGCTGCAATAGAAAATGTGACCTCCACCAAGCTTAGTAAGACTTCCTAACACCAAACCTTCACCAAAAATGCACTTTCCAAAATCTGATATGACAGAACAGCAACTTGAAATGCATAACCAGCAACCCTAGAATCCACTAAAATGCTCACAACTCACTCAAAACTGACCCAAATGACTTCAAATCTGATGCAATAGACCCTCAAAATGATGGCGCCTAGTTTAGTAATGAGAAAGGGCAGCTAAAAGTGGCTATTAATTAATGGCACGGATTCCAAAGCACTCCAGAATGTAGGGCTTTCAAGGAATGACGAATTTGCTTTATAAAATCAGAAACTTCATATTAAAATCTGCAAATATTCATGAAGGGTCTCTTCCAACAGAGAAAACCAATGAGACAATACCCAGAACAACTCTTTTTGTATTTTTTGATTTATGAGTGAAACTACAGATTTAGCCCTGTTATCAACAACTCCAAAAAATGACATAAAATGCAATAAACTGAACTACAAAGCAAAATGTCAAGCTACAATGCGAACCTCACTACAAAATGACACTCAAAACAAGCAAACCTCTCTACTAGGTGCTATCTCTCAAGCACGAAGTCGAGCCCAAGCTAGGAGGCATTCATTCCTCAAAGCAATCCAGCAACCATTTCGGCAGCATAACAATATAGAAGTCATAAGATGTCTAAATGAAGACCCAAAGCTCCCTTTTATAATTTTGAGAGGACCCTCCGGAAGCTTCTAGAAAGAAACCCTAATTTTCAATTTTGTAACTATCTTCTTTTCCCTCCAATTTGGGCGCCCCCTTTCATGAAGTTAATATTTCTTTATTTTAAAATCTTTTCCTTCATAAAAAGGCGTCCTTTTCTCCAAGTAATATTTTTTGACTTTAGAAATATAAAATATTTCCTTCATGAGACAATACCCCTCAAGGTCCCCTTCTTTAAAACAACTTAAAGTCATAATACTAGGACAAGGGGTTATTTTATAAAATAAAACATTATTGTCTTTAAAATACTTATTCCTCCAAAATGAACCCCTTACGCCAAAATTCAGAATTACCCAATGAACTGCCAGAAGAGGAAAGTTGACTGAGCTGGTGCTGACTGGACCACTGCCAAAAATAGAATTTACTAAAAATAGTAAATTCGGAAAGTTGCTCGGAATGCAATGCATGCGCCACCATTGCGAAGCTTTCTGAAAACCCAGAAGGAATCCAGAATCCGAACACCCAAACTCCAACAAACAAAACCCTGAATCTTCAAGAGAACCCGCCAAACAGTCGAAAACCCTAATTCTGCCTCTGACTAGCCGACAGCACCCTGGGGATAGGCCATCAATCACTGAGAAGTGCAGTGCTAAAAACGGGGACATTACAGCGTCATTTCTTCAAGGTTAAAACTTACGAGAAGATATCCAAGGAGTTTATTGCCTACAAACAAAGGGTGATCAAAGCTCTTCTTTTCATCAATGAGTTTGTCACAAAAATTCCTTCTCGGTACAGTCTTGAAGATGGTTCTTACGTCGGGCTAGATGAAGTGCAAACTCAATTTTAGAATGTTGTTCGCAGCTGTGATAGCAGCAATATAGTTGGTGGCAGAATGAATCACCTTGCCATGATGTCAGCAAGATTTGAAAAAGCAGCCAATGAGGTCGAAGATTTCTTGAGATCAATTGCAAATGGAGAGGATATCTTAGAAAAATGTAACTTTGCTATTGATGGGATAGATGCACCGAACCAGGACACAGTTTCTTGCTTTTTAGCGAATGTAATTGAGATTTGAAATGGCTTTCATCGAGAAGCTTTCTTTCCGCTTTCTTTCTATTCTTGGAGCAATTCTTATCCATTCTTTGAAGAAGAGAAAGAAGATAAATGTAATAGTTGGCATTTCCCGCTTTTCCTGCTTTCTTAGGTGTTAGATGTTATCTTCTTTCTAGATTTAGAAATAAAGCTTGCTTGTTGAGCAAGCCCTAGATTGTAAAAGTGAAATATTCCGAGCCAAATTTTTTCGATTTTTTACAATTTCAAATTACAAGCACCTGTTAAGGTTAGATGATAAACCAAAACGTACTGAAGCAACTCTAACCAGTATGTACACCAGGATCCTGATGTGGGCAAGGTGTGAGCATTGGTCAGAGGATCTGAATCAAACTGCTTATGCAAAAAGCAACTCTAACCAAGAATGGCGCCGATGATGGCGAGCATATGGTCAGAGGATCTTCTACTCTAAATACTGAAAGGGAACTCAACGTCAAGTATGTGCTACCCAATCCAATGCGGAGTGAGGGGCGACCATATGACGGAGTGATTACAATAACAATGCTTGAAAGAGAAATGCTGAAAGCTGAAAACACTCAACACCCAGAATGTGCTTGCTAACCCAGAATGGGAGAGTAGCTACCATAGGGCGGAGATTTATCTATTACAACAAGAACTGAAGGAAGAATAAGTATTACAATAACGATGAGCAATAATAAGAACAACTGGTCAGTACTACTGCCAGCTTACAAAGATGTCATTGCCTGCAATATCAAGACTTAAGATGCTCTTTCAAATGATGCATTCAACAAGGAAGCTTCTGCAAAGTATACAATGAAATCTCAACACCAACCAGATAAGGAAGATGCAGATTTCTTAAACTGTCATACAAATCTGCACTTTTTGTCATAAAACCAGCAACCTATGAATTTACTCATATGCTCATAACTCTCTCATTTCTCACCCAAATGATCTCAAATCTGATGCAATAGACCCTCAAAATGATGGCGCCTAACTTAGTAATAAGAAATGGCATCTAAAAATGGTTATTAATTACTGACACGAATCCCAATGCACTCTAGAAAGTTCGGCCTTCAAGGAATGACGGATTTGCATTATAAAATCATAAGCTTCGTATTAAAATCTGCAAATATTCATGAAGGGGCGCCCTTACCAATAAGATGCAATGACACAATACCCAGAACGAGATTATTTTTGTTTTCTGATTTACAAATGAAAACACGGATCTGCTGTAGCTTAAAATGCAAAATGCTGAAACCCACTAATATGCAAAACAGATCTAATAATGCACAAGCTGAAACAATGCTCAAAACTAAATGCAAACTCACAAATCTATCTTAAATCACCACTAGTCGCTGTCTTTCAAGCGAGAAGCAATGCCCAAGCTAGGAGGCCTTCATTCCTCGAAGCAATCCCAAAGCCAATCCGGCAGCATAACATTCCTGTAGATAAAAGATACCAAATGATGCTCCAAGACTCCTTTTTATAATTCTCCAGTTGACTTCTCAAAACCCTAAAATCCGCTTTTAGGTCAAAACCCAATCTCCTCAAGGATGGGCGTACTTTTCCTTCAAAGCTTTAGATTTGATATTTTAAATAAATATCATACTTTAATAAATGCGCCCAACAAAGCTTGCTCAGACTTTAGTAATAATTAAAATATTCCTTAATGAGGCGCCACCCTCAAAAGATCACCTTTTTAAAACAACCTTAAGTCATTAACTCTAGGCCAAGGGTCAACGTTAAAATATAATAATTAAAACGTGACTTTTTAATTAAATGACTTAACTTATCCTTCCGAATATGCCCTGAAGCCAATACTGAGCAAAACATCTGACCAAACTGAAGCAGGAAGTCAACCGAGCTGAACTCAACTGGAAAGCTGCTAAAAATAGAATTTACTAAAAATAGTAAATTCCGGAAAATGCTCAGAATGCCGAGATGAACACACCACTGCGAAGCTCTCTGAAAACCCAGAAAGGATCCGCCATTGAATCCATCATCTTTGAGCAATGACCTCCTCAAAAATAGGAAACCCTAATTTATCTTCCGACTAGCCTTCGGGTTCCCAAGGAAAAGGCCAATGGTCACTAGAAAGATCAGGTTTGAGAAGGGGACATTAGCAAGGAGATTTTAGGGTTCCCTACTCCTCTGCTTGCCTATAAATAAGAGCCTTTGCTCATTAGTTTTCTTTAAACATGCTAGTGATAACAAAACACCGAGCCTAAGTGCCTTCTATTTGTTATTCAGTGTTCAATTGTTTTATGATAGTGAATTGTTGAGTCTCTTTTAGCCAACAAGGAGTTATTGTAATTGCTGTTCCTATTGTGTAAGAACAAGTTTTGCAAGCCTCTTTAGCTGCAAGCTCTTGTTCCAGGCATGTGTTTAGTTATTTTTGTTCCAGAAGTTTGAGAAATAAAATCATGAGCCTCCTTTGCCTTGGTATGTCTCAGATTTCTGTTATTTGTGTTATGCTTTTGTGATCTTAATTTCAGCTTACATTGAAGTGTGTAGATGTATGTTGAAGCACTTTGTTAGAGAATCAACCTTGTTCATTTCTAGTTTCTCTTGCTCTGCGTATTACTTGAGAAGTTAGAAACGTCTTTAGCTTAAGTTAGTCGTAGTTGAAGTTCTTAATTAGAAAATCTCAGCTGTGGCGTATGTGTTTAATAAACCTTGTGCTTTAGCTGATAAAAAAGATAGGCAACTTAGTTCTTAGTTTACTTTCTTTCAACACCATTAGCAAGAGGGAGCTTCCCCTCCTAATTTGAAGAGCAGTTTTACTGTGCATAGCTATCCGTTTCAAATATGCATTCCAGAGGTGCGAATTTAAACGCCAACACGAGGTCTTTGGGTCCATCTTCATTGAACTTTAGTACCTTTTGCGTCTTGTAATTTGGACTTGCTAAAGGGATCACAATCTCTTCATGTTATTGTAGTGTCTAAAACCTTCTCCTTAGGAAATTATAGTCAAGATGCTCGTTTGCTCCTTGGCCACTTTTGAAGATCCTCCTAGAGACCTTGATAATTTGCACACCACTATTTTCACCTTCAAGTTATCTTCTTCAAGCTACAAACCACAATCTAGGTAACTTAGGTTTAGGTTTTCCTTCAGCCAACAATTTTTCATTGCCTTAGAGATTGTTCTTGTAGGCTTTCCACTCTTCATCTTTAAGAAGTCTTAGGAATCTGTTTCACTCTAAGGAGATTTGGTTATTTCCTCCAACCAAACTTGATTTGAAAGATTGATGCATTCTTCTTAAGGCAAGGGAAGATTTCTAGCTCTTTTGATCCACTGTTCCTCTGTATAGTTGTTCATATTGGGTTGAGTGTTTTGATGTCTTCGCTTTTGACAACTTTGACTTACACTCCAACTTTGACTAAAGTTTCAAGTTGGAAATTTTCTTTGAATTTGCATTGATGGAGTCCCTTCAGCTACTTCTTGTAGTTGTCTTCATTGTTCTCTTTGCTCCCCCAGCCTTAGAGATTGTTTGATCTCTTTCTCTACTTCTTGACCACTTTGTGGTCTCTTACTAGCTTCTTTAGGGTCTATGGGAATTAATTATGTGGAGTACGATTTCAGACCACATTTCTAGCTTCTTCCTCATGATGTTGGTCTATGTTTTGATCTTCTTCTTCTTGACAACTCCTCTCCTCATACCTCTAGTTTATTTGCTGTTTGTGTGCCTTACGATCTCATTTGATCTGCAAGTATTGCAATATTATGAAGTGTCTAGTGAGGATTCAATGAAGACAATCAAGGAGTGTGTCCAGTTCTTTGAGCGCTGCTAGATTATTCGAAATTGGTTCTTATAGTACTTGTTTGCTTTCAACTTCTTCACGGACATGTTCTTTTACATATATATCGCACAAATACACAAGATCCTTGATGATATTGTTCTCTCTTTGTTGGTTAGATTCCTTTTTTTCCTTAGTAGGTTGTCCCATTTATATGGCCATCTTTATGGTTCAATGCTACCCTTATTAAAATACTACCAAGCTTCTTAAAGGAAACAATGTTAAATGTTTACTGACAAATGATAACTCTATCTATTGCAATGTAAATATAGGATAGAATATACCAGGAAATTGTAAACTGATATCAATGATTGCTTTACTCATTTAGAGTAGTTCTTGTACAAAATGTAGACCCAAGCATAACACAACTGTCAATAACCACTAACAACTGACTCCTAACAATCACCCACAAGTTGACAAGTAAATAATATATAGTCAGTTACAACCATATTCACTAAACATCGCACAGTCATTTCATGCTAACTACATAATGCTCTTTAAATGTAATTTATATAATGTTCCACTAAACTTGAATTTCAAGAAAATCCACTTTAACATCTTTTCCTTGTTGGTATGTACATATAGCACAAAAGATAGTACATGGTTGAGAGCTGAAATAATGCATTCATTTTTTTTATTTATCAAAACTAGGTTACCTGCAAATCATCTTATGGAACTCGTCAATTTCTTCTGGGTACTTGCAGAATGCAAAACTAGGTTTTCAAGGTAACAATGTGCGGCAAGAGACTTATTCCAAGTTGGACAGACAGGAAAGCAATAGTGAATATAGCTCACCAGAGACGTCACCTAGGACTTCTTCATGTTCTACTCCTCTAACTGCTCAGGTATTTCAGAGTTTTAGATGTTCGATATATTTAAATATACTGGACTGCAGTTAAAAGAGACTGCACAAAACTAATTGGTCATGTTACATGTAAGACACGTTAAATGCTATACTGGAATATGTTGTTGAAAATAAAATGACTTAAAATATTTGATACAAAATTGGGTAAGTGATTTTAATTTTTGATTTGTAGATTTTCATTTTCAATGTTTTAAAGATTGGAAATAATTTTTTGACTTTTTTTGACTTAGATTGGAACTTGGAACTGGTAGCTCTATCAATTTGGAGATGCAGTCTGACTGGATTTTTTCTCAGAACAGATTAAAATAAAATACAGATAACATTAAACAGTAATTTTACTGTATATTTTAATCAAACTTGTGTGAGCACTATGAAGAATGATTTAACACAATAACATTTGCAGTAAGGATGACAAACTTAATATAAAGTATTTTGCAAAATCTAAGACTAAAAATTTCATTAATATCAAAGCCCAGTTAAAAGTGAAATTTGAATATTGTAAAGCCTTTGAAAGGAACAAGGTTTATGATCTGGGCAGTTTCAGCCAAAAACTATTTAATAATTACAAAGTTGGAGGTGACAACCTGCGGTCCTCAGACAAAAAATGGCTTCAAAAGGAACAAGGCTTATAATCCTGCAAACTTCAGCTGAAAACTACTTAAGAATTACAAACTTTGATGTGACAATCCACAGTCCTCAGACTTTAGTCTATGCTAAAAAGTGAAATTTGAATATAGTAAAGCCTTCAAAAGGAACAAGGTTTATAATCTGGGCAGCTTCAGCCAAAAACTATTTAAGAATTACAAACTTGGAGGTGACAACCCACAGTTTTCAGACTTTAATCATAGAATCTTCCATACCAAATAAGGGATGTTGAGGTTTATTGGGAAATCACAAAACAGGACAGAAAATGAAGAATCTAAAAGCTTCAACAATACCAATCTCTAAAGTTCAAAAAGGATTTTCTTCCTCAAGATTCTCCCAAAATACCTTTTTTATTTCTTGTATGCTCATCATTCTATAAGCTTTGTGGGATTCTAACTTTGGGGGCTGCATGGTGCAACATTTCATATCTACACAAGGACTAAGACAATGTGATCCATTCAGTCCAAAGTCTCTCCATTATAATGAGTGAAACTCTTTTCAGATTGATACAAACAGCTAAAAATAGTTGGCAACTTCATAGAATACGAACCAAATGATTTATTGTAATGTCAAAAATTGCATACTTCACAATCTTCATCTTATGTTTCTACAATCATTTTGGTGTTCATTTCCATAGTTATGTTTAGGTATCGTTCAAGTCATTTCCAAGCCAAAGTTCCTATCATTGATATTTAGTGCACAAGTAGAAAGTCTTCTATTCGCATCTTTGACATGTCCCAAAAATTTGGAAACTTGATTCCTCAAGGACAATAGTGTTCACTGGCACTCATGTTGAGATTCAAATTTGAATATTAGGCCTTGATGACCATTGGAACTTAATTTTTATTGAAATGAGAGAGGAAAACTGAGATTGCTTTCGAATCAAAATTCATCATTCACATTACACAACAAAATCTATTACATAATATTGCCTTTGTAAGGCCATTATTCCTGTATAAAACTAACTTCCAAAACCAATTTTATTTATTAAATTAACAATAGCATGTTAATTTATTTATTATTAACTAATCTATGTTAGCCCTTTAGTGCTAACATAGGAACCTTTTATTCTGTGTTGTAACATATTGAAGGTTGGCCTTGGTTTTCGCCTGCATCTTCTAAATTGCCCCCCTTTAATTGGAAGAGGGTGAAACCATTCTGTTGAAAGCCTTTCTTCCTCAACACCGAACTCTTCCTTAATCAAATCCAAGTTGACATATAACTTACAATTGTTGGACTTCTCCGTGATTTCCGGTATAGATATACGCCCACAACTAGTGATGCTCCCAACAACAAATATGTGTCCAGGTTTATAGAAAGCCAGACTTTGGGCTTCATGAATATACCGTCCATAATAGTCAATAGCTCCAGAACCTCGCGGCCATATATGTTCCTCATTCAACATTTATAAACATCAGACAGTCCCAACAACTCCCACTCTGCCCGATAAATGCAACTATGCCAAACACGAGTTCTTCATTCACCATTTTCATCCATCACAATGGTTGCGGCTTCCATAATGACGCAATTTTTTGAGCATAATCGGTTGTCTGAGATTGACAGATCCCTGTAGATATTTCAACTCCAGACTCTCGTCTCAGTTCATGACGTTGATCCTTGCAAGGATATTATAAGTCAATGGCAGAGTTGGTTCCTCACGAACACCATAAAGAACAACGCGACATTCTCAAATATCAACAGGACGTCAATGGCGTCAAACTTTGGCTACATACAGTTTCAAATTCCCGTCCACAAAATAGAATTAAAGGCCTGACAATCTCCTTCCCACAAATATTCGCTTCTTCAAATAACAGGTGCTTAGGCATTACAGAAAATGCCACTCAAGGTAAAGTTTGCCAGAAGAAATAGCACCAATTAATAGAACCGCCTGCCTTTACGTAGATGAAGTAATTAGAATGTCTCCAACATTGGTCTCACTCCTGCTAATCAACCTAGACGGCCTTATTTATAAATATTGGCCTAGAATAATAGTGAATCGATGGCAACCACGATGAAATCAACTAAAGAATAGAGCGACATCCACAAAAACGGTTGGCAGCATAGAACATAGAATGCTTGATATCGGTTTTGATAAACACACTTCCACAATAGATTAGGGAATATATAAATTTTAAATTTTTGGAATGACAACAATGAACAGAGTGATTTTTTAAACAATGGCAAGAATGAACACGGTGGAGAGAAAGAGAAGAAATGCAGATGAATGATGGAGTTGAAATATTCCGAGCCAAATTTTTTTGTTTTTTCAATTGCAAGTTATGTTGGCGTAAAAACTAACACCTTTGGAGTGCAGGTTTGTACGGACAGCTATGCACACTGCGTAATGAGTGCTCTTCAAATTAGGAGGGGAAGCTCCCTCGTAGTGCTGGAATGCGTGGAAAAGAAAAGTAATCTAGGTCCTATCTTTTTGTTCTCAGCTGGAAGAGGCACAAGGTTAAGAAAACCAAGAACGTTGCAACTAATGATTTTCTGGTTTCGCAGATCATTAACTACAACTAAGCTAACTACTTTAAATCTATCTAGTTTCCTCAAGAAAACAGAGCATGAGGAAATGGAGCAAGGTTGACTATCTGATGATAAGCAAGTATAGATTCTCAACTTGAAGGCAAGGTGGCACATCTATTAGCTCAATCTAAACAAGTTTATTGGAAACAACAATATACGATAAACTAAGTACGGATTCTCAACTTGAAGGCAAGGTGGCACAACTATCAGCTCAATCCGAATAAGTTTATTGTTTATACACATCACACGATAACCCAGTACAGATTCTCTACTTGAAGGCAAGGTGGCACAACTATCGTCTCAATCTGAACAAGTTTATTGAACACAAAACAGATAAGAATTCACCATTATAATCGCATGAAACCCTATGTGGCATAACAATTCATCATAATAATAAAAACGCATGAACAGATACAAAACGAGCAATATTGAGGGCAAGGTGGGCACAACATATATTTCTCTCTCGTGCAAAAGTTATGTACAAATGAGCAAAAGCTCTTATTTATAGACATCAAAAGGTGTAGGGAACCCTAAAATCATCTTGAGTCAACTACAGTCTTGCAATGCATGCAAGATTTATTGCTAAACCCTAATAAAGTAAACTATACAGTTAACTGGAAAACTACCATCAGTTAACCGAAACATCTAATCTAAAAATGGACAATTGTGCAAGCATGCACGTCCTTATTGAAAGCGAGTTAACTGAAAGACTATCATCAGTTAACGAAAACCCTAAATGAAACTCCAAGTGTGTAAAGCTAATCTCAGAATAGATATGCATGAGACAAGACAGCGAGTTAACTTGAGAAAGTAACGCCAAGTTTAACTCCTGTGTGTAATGTCTATCCTAAGAGATGGGAACTGAAGTCTAAACAACCAATCCCTCAACGAAATTGTTAACTGCATCAGCATTTGAATGTCAGCAACTTGAGCAATCTTGGCAATCTTTGCACACTCAAACTAGCATTTCACTGACTGGTAACTTTGGTGGCTCTGTAACTGAAGTGATGGTGACTATCTCCTTTGCCGCTTGATGCTTCTGACACTTTTGCATGACGAAATTGCGAGATTTGACTACGCACACTCTATTTGTGAGAAATGCAAACGAACTTGCTGCACACGCAAAATTTCAACGGTATCAACCCTCTAAACTGGCTTTGGAAGACAATCGGCCATACGAGGCATGCAACCATATGGATTTGAGTAACTACGCTTGTCAACCCTCTGAAAGCACTTGATACAAATTGGCCTCAACTTTCCTAATGAAATCATGAATTAAGACCGATTTGGTCTTGAATTCAGTCTGTGTGAACTGCACTCTGAAAAACTCGCCTGTTGACTGTGAACACAGCTATATTCTGACAACTTTTCTGGAAAACTAAAAATAGCCTGCTGAGGCTAAAAATAGCCTTTTGAAAGGGCAATTTTCACGGAAAAATATGAGATACGGGTTTTGTCCAGAAAAAGATTCTAAAACAACCCAGAATGTCAGATTTGCGAAAATTTGACTTCTACTCGACCATGCAAGGAAATTTCAGTTGAGAAAATTAGAGCCTCGAGAACTGATGCTCTGGAGTAAATTTTCCTGAAAAATTCTGGCACATGGGTTTTTTCAAGGAAGCTACTCTGAATCAACCCAGATGATTTGTTTTGCCAAAAGTTGCCAATTCTTCAAACATGCGAAAGAATTTAAGACGAGAAATAGAAGAATTTAAGATAGAAGAAAGAAGTTTTTAGTGCTCTGCTTCTACTAAAATCGCCATCTTGTCTGAAGTCTGCTGATAATTCTGACTTGTACCTGCAAAGAAAGTGTTTTGATGTCTTCGCCAATGATTGTTGATGAAGAATTTTCCTTTGGTTTGCTAAAATTCGCCTTTGCTCTGAAAATACGAATTTGCTTTGAAGATACGTCTTTGCTTTGAAGAAATATGAATTTTTCTTGAAAAACACACCTCTGCCTTGAAGAAAAACGAATTTTGTTTGAAAATATGGATTTCTCTTTAAAAATACGAATTTCTCTTGAAGTTTGGTGAATAATAAATGAAGATGGCGAATTTACTTAAATAAAGAAAATTCGCACCATCTTGTTGACTGCAAGATTTAAAACCTCAGCTGAAAATAGAAGGCTTCTAATTGGACCCCTTTCAATTACACTGATATTGACACTGAGTCCGGAAATAAATAATAATAAATTAATATTCATCATGCAATTTGCAAAGGCATCAATTTTAGAGATTCGCCATTTTAATGCCAAAATATGCAAAATAAATATTAAATATTATTTAACTTCAGTTGACAAACTGAATGAAGCTTTGAGATTCACTAGCGAACTTCACTGATTCCGAAAAGTCATCGTTTGAGCTCATAGGTGTCCATTTGCTCAAGATATTGCACTTTTTATTAACTTCCTATTTTATAGTTGACGACAAAGTTACGACTAGCCATCTTCGACACTGATTTCCGGGTGACCGGATGATGCTGAGACCGAGCTGATGAATTGAACGTGAAGCCTGCTGAGCAAAGAAGAAATGTCTACTAGGAGTCATCACTGCAAAATCCATCATTTAACACCTCAAAAAATTAGGCGCCCTTGATTAAATTCATTTACAAGTGCCAGACTAAACCATTTTCCTAAACTGCCATCTGACACTTCAAATAGCTGCTGACGGCGAACGACGAACCCTGCTGATAGGAAACCAAGTTCACTGTGTGACTAGAAGCATTCTGCATCCAACGGATATACGCACAACATCTGAAAAGTGCATTAAGGGCCTGAAAAGAAAAAGCGCGCCTGAGCCATAGTTGCACTGACACCATTTTGACCAAAGTGTAACTCTCAACCAGATGCCCTACTTTGTCCTCCAATATCTGAAGCTGGGATGACCCGATTCGAGCCACGTTTGTTTTAACGGATAGCCAGAAGGATTTACAAGAGACATCTCTAGAGGTGACGAAGCAAGAAAACTGCTTCTAACACCTCAAAAATGCCAGTGCGTATTTTATTTAAAATATACGCTCTATACTTGGCCATTTTCCGGATGTCTTCACTTTTCAGCATTTCGCCAAAGACCTCGCACGTACGAGCGTCTGCCAAATCCCGAAGGCTGACGGCTGGGCTCGTTGAATAGATAGAGTAATTATGCTCAAGTCTCGTGAAGACTTTGAACGCGAACGACCTCATCTGACAGGCCTAAAGACTAGGCGCCTCTGGACTGTAGAAATACAATGAAAATTTTATGTTGGTCCGCCCGTGAAATTACATGCTTGGTAGAACCTCTGCTATGACCACCTGGAATGTTAGATCGACAAGCAGGATGGTGCATCGCGGAGCTGGACTAGAGTAGTACTGATGTCAGGAAGACCTCGTCAGCAAAATGGACCATCTTAAGGGTCATTTTAACCAGCGCCCCTGAGCTATAGTTGCGCTGGAAATGCAATGAGGAAGCTGAAATACATGAAAACTCCATTATAAGCTCATCTTTAGATGTCGGTTGCTGGAGCTCTAGGACTCGGATGACTGTGTTCGATAATTCGTTGGACGAGCAGACTAGACATGAAATTGACTGTATCCATCATCAGAAAAACCAAAATCCAAACCTCCATCTAGAAGGGCGCCCTCAAGCTACAGGCGCGCTTTTGCTGGAAAAGGACAAGTTTCTGTCATTTGAGATTTTGGGATCTTCAACTTCTGTCGCCATTTGCCGGAGTTATGGATCTCGGATAGCTTCGCTGGATAGCTCGTCGGATAGCCATGCCAATTCTGAAGAGTTTGACTGTATTTATGAGCATTTTCAACAAGATCTTGACCTTCAAACAGAAGGGCGCCCCCAGGCTATAGTTGTGCTTTCTTGTTTTCCTCTTAGAAATCCTCATAATTTTAACCTTAAAAACATCATTTTGATCACTGAAATGACCATGTGTAATGTGAAATGCTGTCGTGAAATGCTCCTCCATCATGAAATGCTCCATTCCGAGTCTCTGATTTAGGTTTTGATCAATGAAACTGCCTTTGACTGACAAACTATTGACAAAACTCCATGCTTGATATTGCCCAAAAACTGTACTTGACATCATTTTAGCAATATTTAGACTCTTTTAAACAAAATGCCTTGATGAAGCAAAAATTTTGGTTTTGGGTACAACAAGTTACAAACAATATGCACCCGTTAAGGTTAGCTCTAAACCAAAACGATGCTGAAGCAACTCTAACCAGAGTGTACACCAGGATCCCGATGTGGGCAAGGTGTGAGCATTCGTCAGAGGATCTAAATTGAAATGCTTATACAAGAACTCAAACCAAGAATGTTCCCGCGAAGGACGATCATATGGTCAGAGGATCCTTATCACTAATAAGCAGAAATAACTCGTCGTGAAAAATGTGCTTTCCAAACTGAGATGGAATGGGAGCTACCATATGACGGAGATGCTAAGAATTACAATGCGATTAAGGGAAATAAGCTAGAATGCTGAAAGTACTCGACACCCAGAATGTGCTTTCTAACTCGGAGGGGGAAAGGAGCTACCATAGGGCGGAGGTAAAGGAAATACAATTGCAATTACTAAATGTAAAGTTGAGCATTACAATCATGATAAGCAAGAATAACAATTGCTGTCAGTACTACTGTCAGCTTACAATATGAAAGATAATGCTTTGCTATCAATGTGAATCAAAATGCAAATAGAGCTGCAACAATATATATTGAAGTCCCTTCAATGAATAATAAAGCTTTGATCAGAAACTCTACTATTAAGGCCAACCTGATAATCTGATTTATGACAGTCCTGATTTCCGCATGCATGAACAGCAGCCCTGTAACTCACAAATTCACTCACAACTTGCTCCAAACTCAATCAAATTTCACGAGACGAAATGCAAAACGATCCCAAGAAGATGGTGCCCAAGATTGGCACATAAAATTGACTCAAAATGCAGATATTAATTAATGCATGATTCCCAAGACAAAAACAAGAAGGTACGGCCCAACAAGAGGGCGATTTGCCTTTAAAAATCACAGCCTTCACTAAAAAATCTGCAAACTGGAGAAAAGGGTCGCCCCTTCCAAACAAAGAGATAGAGACAGTACGCAGAATGACTCTTTTTGTATTTTTTGACTTATGATTAAAAACAACAATCTGTTATGAGGAAAATGCAATTCCAGAATCTCACAATAATGCATAAATCTGATCTATAACCACACACTGACTACAATGCACAATTCCCAATACAAAACTCTCAAACATACACTATCTCACCACTAGTCGCTATCTTTCAAGCGAGAAGCAATGCCAAGCTAGAAAGTGTACATTCCTCAAAGCAGTCCCAAAGCCAATCCGGCAGCATAATATTCCTGTAAACAAAAGATACTGAAAAGAGAACCAAAGGCTTCCTTTTATAATTTTCTGTTGACCTTCTCGAAACCCTAATCTTCCTTTTTGTGCCAAACCCTAATCCTCCAATAGATGGCGTCCCTTTCTTCAAAGCTTCAATTTTGACTTTTTAATTAAATTCATCACTTAAGTATTGGCGTCCAACTTAAGGCTTTAATTCAACCTTAATAATTATCAAATAATCTCAATGATGGCGCCAACCTTAAAGACCACCTTTTAAAACAACATTAAGTTAAGGGATTAGGCCAAGGGGGGAATATAACATTAAAATATAATGTTATTTAAGTGAAATGAACTTATCTCTCCGAAACTGCATTCCCAAGGCCAAAATTGAATAAACCAATTGAGTCGACTGAAGAGGAAACAACTGTGCCGAGACCAATAGGACCACTGCCAAAAATAGAATTTACTAAAAATAGTAAATTCCAGAAAGTGCTCAGAATGCCAAGAGAAACATATCACTATGAAGCCCACAGAAAACCCAGAAGGAATCCGTAGTTCAATCACCAATTCACGAGCAACCGCAACCTCCACACAAGAAACCCTAATGAAACTGTCCGAGTAGCCTACGGGTCTCCAGAATAGGCCAACGGTCATCTGAGAAGATCATGCTCGAGAAGGGGACATTACAGGAGTCAAATAGGGTTTTGCACATGGTCTACATTGCTCACCTGTTGATGAATGCAAGAATGGTAGAAAACAATAGCAGTTGCATGTGGTCTTCACTGTAGTACCATTGTAAACACCGCTGTGAGAAAAACAAATGAACGGATAGACATCAGAGAGAGGTCCAAGAAGAAACCTGCTCTGATACCATACTAAAATGAGAGATGAAAATCGAGATTGCTTTTGAATCAAAATTCAGTCATTCACGTTACACAGCAAAATCTATTACATAATATTGCCTTTGTAAGGTCATTATTCCCGTGTAAAACTAACTTCCAAAACCGATTTTATTTATTAAATTAACAATAGCATGTTAATTTATTAGTTATTAATTAATCTATGTTAAGCACTAATTCCTAACAATTTTTATTGTGTTTTCCAATGGGTCTTTATGCAAGTTCTTTCTATAAACTGAGTATCGCCCTCATTTTGAACATTCTACTTTCTAGTTTCTACACTCTTACCTCTACTACCTATTTTTTTCTCCATTCTTATGCAAGTGCTTACATTTCCATTTTGCTAATTCAAAGAGTTGCATTGAATGTAATGTCCCCTTCCTAGGCAGTACAGTTGTGTCTAAGGTTAGCCCATCATTCAGATCCTCGTAGGCTGGCATAAGTGTTTAGAGGATCACTTGAGGCAGTTATCCAGTGTTGGGAACATCACTCCAGCAGTTGATTCAGGTTTGGGCTTCTGCGGACACTCACAGATTGATTTAGAGGTACTTACTATTTATAGTAAGTCAGGCAGGCAGGAGTTGCTATTTTTAGCAGGGCACCTGATTTAGCTGGTCAGCTCCGTATCAACCTGATTTGATGATTTGTTGAGCAAACAGGGATTATTAGAAGCATTTAATAAT
Organism: Sequoia sempervirens; assembly: GCA_007258455.2. NCBI lineage: Eukaryota > Viridiplantae > Streptophyta > Pinopsida > Cupressales > Cupressaceae > Sequoia > Sequoia sempervirens. Next base: position 22,723 of record VDFB02032039.1, read on the forward strand.
AATTAAAGGAATTATTAATTTGACTTTATAATATAAAGTCATTTAATGTAATATTAAAGTTATTATTTAAATGGCAAATTATAAAGTATTTTTAATACTTTATAAGGAAGGGAAAATTTAATATTTAATGAGTTTAATACTCATTAAATAAAAAGGACGCCATTTAATTAAATAATTGCCTAAGTATTGGAAAAGGGCGAATTGTTTTATTATTAAATGTTATTAAGCTGATTTTTGAGAAGGGTCGACTTTTTGTGAGAGGCTATTTATTTCCTCAAGGGAAAATCGAACTCATTATGTGATTATTCTAATTTGTCATTATTCATCTCTTGGAGAGCATTGGGGTTTGAGAAACCGGGGTTTCTGTAGATCATCGGTTTTGAAGAACGTTCCCTCTTCAGAATCAGGCAGACTGAGACTGTGCAATACCAGTTGAAGATTGTTATTTGAATAGCTTCATCTAGAAGTTATTACAGAGTTCATTGTGGAGTTTTATATTCAGAGTTGGATCGATCTTCCTTCCAGAAGGAGATTATTACATTGGCAGTGTTTTGTTTTGCATTTGGCACGAACTTCAAAGTAGTACGGATTCTTCATTGCTGGTACAAGCCGTACTAACACAACAGCAAGGCCGTACCATCCATATTCAGCTAGACGTCTTGATTTGTGAGCCTCAGCTTCTTTTATTTTGAGCGCCTAGGGATTCTGGAGCTCTGGCGTTGATTTGGGGGTCTGTAACTTGCTTCATCCATTTGGCCGTACCTTTATTGGCTCTCTTCAGGCGGCTGCAACCTAGTTCAGGTTCTTTAAATATTAGTTTTCTTTTTACTTGTATGATTGTATTTCGCAGTGAGTTTATTCTGGAAGATAAATAAATCATCAGGCATCAAATTTGTAGACTTATTTCTATCAAAATAGTCTTCTGGAATTTTATTATATTTTTTTCAAACATTTTCTAGCAAAATTGCATTTTGTCCTTTATATGCAAAAACACCAAAAAAACCAAAAATACAGAAAACAAACAAACAAACTCAGTATTATTAGACAGTGTTCGGGCTGAGAGATACCTGGTCTCTTACATTTAAGCTTCAAAAAAATATGTTTAAGACCTTCCCTTTGGCCTTTTACACACCTCCATAGCTGAACATTTCCTCCATCTCTTCATCTTTGCCCTCCTTCACTCCTATCGTCCTCCTTTTTCCATTTCCCCATCTAGTCAATCTTCCATTAATGCCATAAAACCCTTGCCTATTCCTTTCTTGTTTTACATCCAAACCTTTAGCTTCATCCTTAGCATTTGTTGATGCATATTAGAGTGATCTTTCAATCTTCCAATCTCTTCTCCATATCACTTGCACACACCATTCTGGCTTAGATTCCTACCTAGAGGGTTCTTTCATAGGCAACAAATCTTTGCACACACCACCAAAACACCACACTTAGGCACACACACATTTCCAATCTTTAATGTGATATTGCAGAGGTTGGAATATGCCAAATAAGGGTTTGATTGAGGCAATTTCCTATTAGCGTTAACCAAAATTTTCTCCCTTAGAGTTCTACCATCATTTTCCTGGAGACAAATGATTTGCATAGGAAAAAGGGCTTGAAAAAATAGATGAATAGATCCTGAAGTTTCAGAGCATTTGGACTTGAATACACAAGTGTTTGAGGAGCACATGGGTGCATGACAAGTAAACATGAGTGCCCCCAAAAAATGAACTTATAAAAAATGTGTCCAAAATTATTAGAATTGAGCCTACAACCTTCTTGCACCCATTTCTAGCCTTAGTTTTCTTTCCAGACATGTTTGTCTATCCCTTTTCTCAATATTTTCGCATGATAGTCAATTTTTATTTCCATTCCTAGCTCTTGTGATTCACTATATATAGTTCAGATTTGAATGTTTTATGCTATTTCAGACATTATATGGAATTTGATTTGCTTAATATAGTAATCAAAATGCTGCTGGTTTAGGCCAACTATAACAACACAAAACTAAAACATAATTGCAAAGATAGATACCGAATAATAAAAAAATATATAAATGTTCATTTCGGATAATGTTTACAATGATATGCATTTGTGTTTAAAGCATTCCCATTACAACAACCTACGCAACTACCCTACACAACCTCCATATGGGAAACAACCCTTGCTTAACTATGTTGGCGTTTCAATTCGCACCTTTGGAATGTGGATTAGAAACAAACAGCTATGTACAGATAAACTGCTATTCAAATTAGGAGGGGAAGCTCCCTCTTTGCTAATGTTGCTTAAAGAAAGTAAACTAAAACTAATTTGCCAATCTTTTTGTTCACCTAAGAGCACAAGGTTATAAAACTCTAGCGCCGTAGCTGAGATTTTCTCTTTTGAACTTCAACTATGACTATGCCTATTCTAATGATGTTTCTAAGCACTCAAGTAAACACAAAGCTTGAGAGTTAGAAATGGACAAGAAATGATTCTTTGACATAAATACTTAAAAAAACTTTCTTCCAACACAGATCTATTGTACTTTCAGTGCAAGCTGAAATAGAGATCATATAAGCATAACACATAAAATGGAAACCTGAGATAGTAGATCAAAGCAAATGAGGCATAAGATTTCCTTTTCTCAAATTTCAATTAACAAAGATTACACTTCTGGGATAGCAGGATTGTAGCAAAATAGGCTTACAGCTTAGCGATCAACCAAAATACATTGACACAAGTAACACAAGAATTGAACAGTAACTTGCAGCTAAAAGAGGCATACACGCTTTCTCTAACACTAAGTGAACAATACTGAATAACAATTAGAAGACACTAGTAGGCTTAGCGTTTTGTTATCACAAGCACGGTTAAAGAAAAATGGGTAAGGCTGCCCTTATTTATACACAAACAGAGCAGTAGGGAACCCTAAAATCTCCTTGCTTTAACAACTAATACTTGCCAATATGCAAGCTTTATTTCTAAAACTAAAACAAGATAAGCATCTAACAACCTAAGAAAGCAAAAAAAATAGGGAAAATGCCAATTTTTACAACTTGATATTTGTCCTTCACAAAGAATGGATAAGAATGAGACAAGAATAGAAAGAAAGCTTGGAGAAAGCTTCTAGTTCACTGCTGCTTTAAATCTCAACCACATCCTCCAAAAAGCTGGAAACTGTATCTCTATCAAAAGCATCAATACTATCTATAGAAAATTCTGCTTTTCCAAGATCCCTTCACTTTCTACAATTGAACTTAGAGAATCTTTCACATCTTCAGCTACTTTATTGAATCTTGCTAATTTCGATGGCTTTGCAACTGGAGTGATGACCTTTTAAAAGATATATCCTCTTGCTTCAGCATATCTTTCGCAGCTTTTATGCTTTCGACACTTCTCCTGATTTTTCAATGGAAAGAGTATTGTACAAATCTTTTCCAATACTTGTCCTTTTGCTCAAAGCACTTCTCAACATTGTCCGGCCTGAGGCTGCAAACAACCCAAAATGACCAAGATGTCTGACTTCAACATTTCATGCGTCTTCCAAAGCACACAAATTGAACACTGGTTTTATATGATGCAAATCAGTTTCACAAGTTTTGATGAAATCATGATACAACACTGGCATGGCTTTGAATTCTATGGGAGAGTACTCCATGCTGAAAAACTTGAAGTTTGAGTGTAAACTTGACTATGTTCGGACAAGTTTTGCACAAAAGTTAAAAATAGCTTGCTGATTTTTCTTCTTCAAACGGGCAAATTTTTCGAAAACAATTTGAGATATAGGTTTTGTAGAGAATCTCATTGCAAGAAGACCTAGATCATTTGTTTTTGAAAATTGTTGATGGCTGGTTGAAAAAGCATAAACCCTAATTTTTGAATTTTTCCTAAAAAAAAGTTGAGAGCTAGGTTTAGTGCAGAATCACGTTTTGGATGAACCCAGTGGATCAAATTTTGAAAAGATTGAAGATTTCTTGGACATGCATGAAAAAACCAGGTTCTTGAAAATTGAATTTTTTTCCAAAGTTATTGAAAATCATGAATTGAGCTGACCCAGATTGTTGAAAATTGAAAAAGATGAACCCCCTCCTTTTGAAAATTGATGCCCTGGAAAAATAAAGCATGAAAAAGGAAGCCTCTGTGTGAGCTGATCAAGAAAATAAGAACTCTAAAAAATCACCAAGTTTTGCCCTTCAAATCTTGAAATGGATAAAATTTTATGTTTCTCCTCTCTTGCTCTTGGATGCTACCTGCAAAAAATTGTGAAGAATGAATGCACGAAGCCATCTTAAATAAGTTTTTAGGTTGAGAACTGCTTTATTCTCTAGGTTTAAAACTTCTAAAAACCCTTCTGGAGCAGGTGCATCGAATTTGGACACTTTTTGATGTTGAAAGATAAAATTTGGAAAAATTGACTAAGGCATGAAGTTTTGGACGCCTTTGGCTAGCAGACTTAGCCAATTTTCTTGAAATTTCAACTTTTGCTTGAGTTTTGACCCCAATTTGATCTTGATTTCCGGACATTAGATTAATCTTGTGAACTGGCTGATGATCTTGTTGCAGACCCTAATCGAATTTGACGAGATTGTCCTGGAGGCAACTTTGGATAAGAACATCATCTTGACCTTCAAAATGATGGTGTAATGTCCCCATTTTGGCCATACGCTCTTCATTTGGATTTAGCCTATTTCCGGAAATCCGTAGGCTAAGCTAAGGTGTAAAATTAGGGTTTCCTCTTTCAGATATTGCTCAGTTGGCGTTCAGAGGATGTTGTGCAGACTTACTATTTATAGCAGTTGCTATTTTTTAGCAAGTCTATCTTTTGGCAGTATCTGTCTAGCAGCGGTTCAATCCTTTGCAGGTTAGTGTTCAGTTTGGCTATCTATTGTTTTGATGTGAACTTACTATTTATAGCAGTTGGCTATTTTTAGTAAGTCTAAATTTGGCAGTAGCATCATCAGCAGCTCAACTCAAGTCATCTTGCTATCCATTAGTTTCAGTATTGGCATTGGTTTTGGTTATCTCCATGGACTGAGTTTTTATACTTAGTCAAATTTCATGTTTCTCAGTTGTACCCCACACCTAGGAGTAATAACTTCATGTTGTTTTAAAAGAGGGGCCATTAAGGGGGTCAATTGTGCATTTAATAGTTTATTAAATGCTTTATTGTTGCAAAGTGAAAAGGAGGTTGAGTAATATTATATTATTTCAAAAAGTAAAATGCAAAAAGGTGTCATCCCTTTTGGAAGTTGAAGTGATTCAACTTCTTGGAATTTGAAGAGTTCTTGTTGCTTCATTTGCCAATTGAAGTTTATATATTGCTGCTGTTTGAAGAGCTGATTATGCATATTTTTGAAGAGCAAAGTTACGCTGCTGGAATGAATCCAGAATCCGGCTAAGAGAAAGCTTAGCAAATTTACTCCATTCTTCAGGCCTACAACTATGGTTCCCTAGGTGGTGGATTGAGAGTATGCTTCATCCAGAAGTACATATTGAGCATTATTGTGGAGTTTTGGTGAGATATTTCCAGTTTTTATGTTGCTGGTTTATCATGGCTGAAAGTGATTTTTGTATACAGCTTTTAGTATGAATTTTATTTGCTTCTGGGTATTGAAGATATGCATTCCTAGCACATGGGCGCCCCTTCCCATAGAAGATCAGAATTTATTTCAAAGTATTTATTTTTATTCTTGCAAAATCGCCCTTGCTAAGGGCCATACCATGTTGGGAGCATTGAGAATTGTGCAAGTAAATTAATGGTTGCTTTTTGAAGCTGTTTCATCATCATGACATGGGCGCCTATCCTCTAGAGGTTCATTGCAATTGATTTCACTCAATTTGGAGGTAAATTGATAAAGTTATGTGCATTTCATTGATGTACAGTTTGCTGGTCTGATTTTCTGTATTCTCTATTTCTGATCAGACTTGTTAGTTTTTGATATAATGCTGGTTTGAGCTTCATTTCTATATCATTATTGTATTGTAAGAGTTAGAGGAAGTGTTACTCTAACCATTGATTGATTTGGAAGCATATCTTTCTTATTTGCAGCTGTTTAATTCATTGTAAAGCTGATTAGTAGTACTAACAGCTATTTATTTTATTTGCTGCAATTAGTTTAAATTTCATACTCCCACGATTGAGTGGTTGAGTTTAAATAATCATCTTTCTTAATTATAAGTTTCCCCCCCTAATATAAGTGGTTGTGTGGACTGTATTCACCCCGTTAATAAAGTGGAAGTGAGGATTTAAATGGCTGGCTTGCCGCCTTTAATAATGTAATAATCTCACCTGAATAAGTGGAGTATCCCCACTGCTTGTGGATGCCTGCATCAGCAGATGAATTGTAATTTCAGTTCAGTTTACTCCTAATGATCCTCTGACCATATGCTATCACCTCGCCCACATTGGGATCTTGGTGAACATTCTTGGTTAGAGTTACTTCCATGCTGATTTGCTTTTGGAGCTAATGCTAATCAGTGACTTGTTGCTGGTTTGTGTGTTAAATTTTGAGAAAAAAAAATTAAGGGGAATATTTCAGATGGGCGCCCTTGGCTAGCCGGGGCGCCCATGATCACCAGTGTCAGCCATTTTTTGATATTCTTCAATTTTTGTGTTTTCTCTGATCTTTGGATGAACTCTTATTTTTGGATGATCAAGAGGTCCGATGAACTGATGGCTGGACTCGTTGGATAGCTCGGAGAATTTTGAGGGGGGTCTCTTGGGAGCTGCATCCTCTGAAAACTGAATTTTGTGGTTCAAAAGCTTGGGCGCCCTATAATGACCCCTTTCTACCAGAAGCACTTAATCCCGAAATCTTGCATTCAAAGTGTTTCTCAAGGAGACATTAGAAACATTAGAGATCGATAAATTTCAGTAATAACATCTAATAAGATCAAGGATGATATAAAATTTCATTCTTGTCAAAGGATTATTCATTTCCTTCTTATCACTCACTATGAATGATTCTTCTATAATATATTTGATAAGTACATTAAACATCTTTCAAGATCCCATAGATGGAATTCTATTATACCATTTAACCTCATAGCGAATGAATAGTCATTATTACTTATAAGGCTCAATAATTGCTACAAGCATCATTATTGGATAGTCGTAAATAATATTATATATATATATATATATATATACACACACTTGTCAATTGTTAACATGTCCTTCCAACTCTTAATATACTTATCCATCCTAATGTATTAAAATATATTCATAAATCATAATATACTTAAATATATTTATAAGCATTAATTGAGATTTAAATTAATAATATACCAAAGTCCACTATTCTTGTCTTCTACACATTATTATATTGATCCATGCTATAATGGAACCCATACCTGATAAGAAGCGGATCTAAAGACTTGTATGAGTGTCATATATACACTTGTTCCATGATTGTTTAGTAAGATAAATAGCAAGATAGATATGATTGCACACACAATGGTTATGATAGAATATACAACAATAACATAATTAGTTATCTAATTCAATATAATGAATCAGTAAGGCTATAATAATAAGTGTAAATAGTAACATGTGTAATATTATGATTACAAATAATATTATTATAATTCATATCCACAAATATAAACTATTATTTTAATCCACATCGGATTTCCATAATATATTAACTAATTAATATTCTATTCTATTAAATACTGTAGTGTCCCCTTCTCAGCAGTGATCAGTTTTGTTGACCGTTGGCCTATTCCGGAGACCCGTAGGCTAGTTGGAGGCTAAAATTAGGGTTTCCACTTTGGAGGTGTTTTTGAGGTCTTGCATGTTGGAGTTTCTGATGCATGTCTAGTGGAGCTTTCTGGGTTTTTGGAGAGCTTCGCAATGAGGTAACATGCATGACAGGATATTGACTTGCGTTCTCAGTTGCTTTTTGGAGGCTTGCATGTTGGAGTTTTCCAGTTTGGATTATGGATTCCTTCTAGGTTTTCAGAGAGCTTCGCGATGGTGTGACATGCAACTGAATCAGAGAACTTTTCTAGACTTACTATTTTTAGTAAGTTGCGACGACTGCTCAAAATGTGGAGAAAGTGAGTTTGGAACAACTTACTATTTTTAGCAGTATGCTATTTTTAGTAAGTTCTATTTTTGGAAGTGCTATTTTCAGCAGCAGTTCAACAGTTCAGTGCAGCGGCTATTTCTGGCAGGTTAGCTTGAGCAGTGGTCTCCAGCATTTGAGGTGATTATTTTGGCAAGTTGATATTTGATGAAAATAATGTTTTAAGTGAAAAATATTTGGCTAAGGCATGGAGGACGATTTTGGAGAGATAAGTGATTTTTATAAAGTTTATTAATTAAACATTTTGGATGCCTTATTTGATGAATTAATATTTGAGAGAAATATGTGCTAAGACAAAAGGGGACGCCTAGCATAGGAGTTATTTGAGTTTTATTAAATATTTCACTTAAATCTTTTAGTGAAATATTTGCAAGTTATAATATATTTCTCTTAAGTCTACCTTGGACGCCTTTTGGAGATATATTTGCATTTTATTAAATTATATTTCTTCATATGGGTTGGAAATGAAATGCAAATGAAGTTTGGAGAAAAGGTGAAAAGTGAATTTCATTTAGGCACCCTAATTGGAGGGAAATGAAGATTTGAATTTGGAGACAAAAAAGCTATAAATAAGAGTGATGGGCTCTTTGTTTTGCATCCATGAAGAAATTATAATGTTATGCTACTAAAATGTTTTCAGAGTTGGCTTCGAGGAATGCATACCTCCTAGTTCTTGCAACCTTGGTTTCGTGCTTGAAAGATAGTACCTAGCTGAGTTTCAGAGACTGCTTCTCATTCTGAGAGTGCAAATTGAGCTTTCACAGTTGAAGATTTTGATGTTTATTATCAGTTTACAATTGCTGGTTTTTGTAGTGCTGAAAATTATTTTTGATCATAAGTCATTGTACAAATTTTCTATGGTTCTGGGTATTTGCTACATCTCTTCTACTATCTAGGGCGCCCCTATTTGCAAGTTTTCATAATTTTTAGTGGAGTCTTGGATTTTATATTGCAGGTTGCTCTTCTTGGAGGCTGTCTTGCCTGGCAAAAGTTTAGAAAATTCATTAAGGAGTTGTTGCAGCTGTTTCTTATTAACAACTTGGTTGCCATCTACCTAGGAGTTCATTGCATTTGGTCTCATATCATTTGGAGTAGTTTTGAGGGAGTTATGAGCATTTTGGTGGTTTTGGGAGTTGCTGGTTTGCATTTTCAGTTTGCTGGTTTAGTATATCAGATTGTAGTAGTTGGTGTTTTTAGGCTTGTTTTTCATAGTTGGGAGTCCTTTAGAGTTGGAGAGACATTCTATAATATTTGCAGCATTGAGACACTTGAAATACATTGATATTGGCAGGAGTTCTATCATTTTGTAAGGCTGCACAGTAGTACTGTCAGCTACTTTCATTTCTTGCTAAGTTTCATTTTAATTCCCACTGTTGTGGAAGAGACTGGCCTTTGCTCAGTCTTCATTGTATTGCATTTGCATCCTCAGCACCATATGTTAGCACCTCACCCATCACGGGTCTTGAGTGCACATTCTTGGTGTTTGAGTTACTTTCAACATTGCATCGTTATCAATAGATTCTCCGCCATATGGTAGCACCTTACCCACCTTGGGTTTGGAGTGCACATGCTTGGTGTTGAGTTTAGCTTTCAACATTGCATCATTTTCAGTTGTTCCTCCGCCATATGGTAGCGCCATAACCACCTTGGATTTGGAGAGCACATACTTGGTGTTGAGCTTTCCTTCAGCATTGTATTTCCTTCAGTTGCTTCTAACGACCCTCGACGCCATATGTCAACACCAATCTCATCCTGAGTTGTGTGTGCATTCTTGGCGTAGAGTTACTTTCCAGTAGAGTTTGGTTTTGGGCTAACCTTAACGAGTGACTGTTGTGATTGAGCTGAATTGTTTATTGAAAAAACAAAAAAAAATTGGTTCGGTTCTTTACAAATACTTACTAAGATTTCATCATTTATTAAACTGATTATTATTCTAATTCATAAATTACTTATTAAGTCCTTGTCTACATCCTCACTATATTCACTAACTAGTCAAACGTATTCAGAAATACTTACCTTGTTTGCTGTTTGTCTGCCCCTATTCCTCTCTTTTCTCAGCCATGATCTCATGAATATAAATAGCAAAATATCACAGGCTGCAAAAATTAGAAGTCTTTGAAATGGTTCAATGGTTTAGAATATATTAAAATATTCCACCTTTTTCCCATCCCTTAGAATATGATTGGATATTCCTTTCTTTCTCCCCCAATTGGTTTGAAATGGCCTTCTTTTTATAGATTGATCTGCCAAGAGTCGTTATCATCCTGCAGGCTCAGTCCGTACCATTTAATTCTTCCCCAACAATCCTCCTCTTTTTTCTTGAAATGGTTCTCGTTAAATATTGAACCTTTGCTTGATGAAAAGTCTTGTCTTTTCCCAAGTGCTTCCCTTGAGTTACTTTCTTGGGTAACTAATCACTGGGTTCTTAACTTTTATTTGTGTATGATGCTTTAAACGGCTACGTTTATGTTTAAATAATAATGTTCATGTAACAATAGTTTATTTTATCTTTATGAGAATATTTGTATAGGGTCCACAACAATAAATAATGATTCTATATTATTTAGAATTCTGATCTTATTTAGTTTTATCTTCATTATATGTTATTTATTATTATTTTATTTTAATGTTGATTCTTACTTGTATTTAAACATTTGATATTCAAATATGATATAATGATAATAATATTATATTATGTTCATTTTGTTGCTTTATTTTATTTGTATTTGAATATTTGATATCTATAAAATAATCTTATTATTATTTTATTCTATTGTATGGTATTTTATAAGATTAATTGTTCTATTATAAAAATTGTGTAATTATAATATTATCTTAATAATTATAAAAATCGTTAATGTTTATGTATTGCATTTATGTATTTGTATGTCAATGCTTAGTAATTTTAGTGTTCTATTTCAGGGACATCACACGCCCTTGGCTAGTTGGGGCGCCCAACTCCTCCAGATTCAGTTTTTTTTTTTTTTTCTTTGATTTTCAACTTTGCTTTTGACTTTTTCATTTTGCACAATTTCATCCATCTGTTCCGTCTTTGATATCAGGTGATTGACAACTCTGATGGATTTGCCGATGATTCTGTTGGAGAGTTGCTTCAAATCTGAAGATAATCTGCTGGATGTGTCAAACCCTAATTCAATCATTTAGGCACTCAAAAGCTTGGGTGGCCCTGGCTAGCTGGGGCACCCATGATCTCCAAACTTAGATTTTTTCTTGATTTTCAACCTTCATGCTTGTACCTCATGCCGTGTCCTCCATTTGATTTGAATTTGCTAACAATTGACGAGTCTGATGATCAGGCTAAGATATTCACTGGAAAACTGGCAGAATTTTGGAGACAGTGACTAATTTGGCAAACCCTAATTGCTGGATTTGGTCGCTTAAAACCCTAGGCGCCCCTGGCTAACTGGGGCACCCAAAGTTTCTAGAGTTAGTTTATATTTTGATAATTTCATGATTTCTAGACTTCTCCATTCGATCTGAGATTTTGGTTGACTGATTGATCAAATGACTGTGCTGATGGATTCACTGCGGAGCCTGCTAAATTATGAGCAACATTGTATAGGATGAGAAAACCCTAATTCCATCATTTGACCTCTTGAAAGACTGGGCGCCCCTGGTCAGTTAGGGTGCCTATGCATGGCAGTGTTAGTTTTTATTTCATCTTTTTCACCTTTCTCCTCGTTCCTCGTGCTCATCGTTGCTTTGACTGTCAAAGACATGAAAAATGGCTAAGGCAAAGAATTCCAGGCGCCTAGACTCTCCAGTGTTAGCCAAAATTTTGCAGTTTTCAAGATTCTCCAACCTCCATTCTTCATTCTTCGTTCCCTGATCATCTTCTGTCGTTTCTTGATCTGTGTAGTGCCTGAGGCTCTGAATCTGACATGTGGCAGTTGAGAAACCTCCATTAATGGCCTTGGAGCTCCTAAAAAAACTTCTAAAAAAGCAAAATAGACCCACTAGGGAAAAACTGATCTTTTTATGATTCCAAGTAGACCAGCTTGATGAGGAAGTATTTTAAGCCAATCAAAATCAGTTTGAACCCTGAAAGCCAAACTTTCTATTTTTAGAAAATTTTGCCAACATCCGTTTGAGAAGAAACCCAAAAAAACCCAAAAAAAAGTTCTATTTTTACAAAGTTTCTAAAAATAGAAAATTTCTTAAAATTTAGGGTTGAAAAATTGAGATCTGGGTTTTATAGACTATGTTGCTTTGTGTGATGTCCCCATCAAAAAGGAATAGATAAGTATAAGATAAGTTGATTTCATACCTTCTACAAATTTGATTGACCAAAACATACATACATATATATATATATATATATATATGTATATAATATATTAAAATCATTATTTATATTTACATCATAATATCGATTGATCAAATACTATATTGCAATCAATACATATATAATCGATTTGTTAACCATTAACTAATTGCAACCAATTGGGAGAAGTCGTTTCATATGAAAGGACACAACACTTTGGAAGGACATGGTTGAAGAACAAGACATGATTCCAGCCACAGATGGATACAAAGAGGAGGGCGACAGAAGACTGGAGGATATACAGAGATAGGAAGAAGGTATCGCTACAGGAAAAATCGACCATTTCACCACCAAGTTCGTAGTAAAAATCATATAAGGAGAGCATATTCGGCTTTCCATCAAAACCAAGTCAAGCACAAGTACCGATCAGATAAGGAGAATACGGGAGTGCATCACTAGAGAAGAAAGAGCGAAGTTCCAATCATTCATCGATTCCAAGGGAGAAACGTACAAAGAGAACCAGATCATAAGCGGCACTCATCTCAGACAGTTTATATTGATAAGTATACACACAGTTACATTGTACATAATCGGCTCGCAATTCAGACATAGTCAACATTCACATCCAATATGAATTATATTGCCCAAAGATCTGTTGATCAAGTTATAGTTGGCAACATACAGCCTATTAAACATCATTCATACTGTTCATTTGCATACGTTGCCTTTTCTGAGTTTGTACTGATCATTTACAACAATTACTTTTATCTAAGTATAAGTAGAATATATATAACTCTTTGAAATAGATTATTTTTTCAAAGTTAGTTTTCATTGAAAGTGACATCTTTCTCTACATCTAAGTTGAGAGAAAAAGCATTTTATTGAGGAACATCTCAGTGGTATCAGAGCTATAGATTTTGCCATCCGGTGGGTTCAAGTGCAAAATATTTATAGCAGGAAAACTTTTGATCAGTTGAGATTTAAAAGAAAACAGTTGTGTCTTGGCTTTATAAGCAGTTCTTTATTTGAAACAATATTTTTTATTTTGGAAATTGACAAGGAAATTCCGTGCAATAATAAGAAGGTAACTTGAAAAATGATTCCATATTTGAAATTCCACCTGCCGTTGCAACATATATTCATGGAGCAATAATGATTGGAAATGTTGGTGATTCATCAATTATCAAGAATTATCGAGAGCTGCCTGTTTCTATGCTTTGACTATGCAAGTAAGTGAAGTTCGTTGAAGGTGACCTGAAGCATCGGGCATCTGAAGATTTAAACGGAGACCTCAATTTTTGATAGGAGACGGGAATAATAAAATATCGTTAGACTTGGAAGAAGCTTGTGATGGAAATTGGAATCGAGTAATACAAGAACTACCCTCAAGGTCCTCTTATTGATGCTTTCTTGGGTGTAATAGGTAACGCTAGATTATATTGGGAGAGAACATTCATTGGTGTCGTTGCAAATAAAAGTCAGAATTTCTTGGAAAGAGACGGCTAAGTTGAGGAGTTGAAAAGTCAGGCTCCAACAATAGTTGGGAGTGAAAATGGACAGTGGATTATGAAATATTATTGGGATACTTGGCCGTCCCAATTTTTAAAGACTACATTGAACTATTGCCGCCTCTATTGGGAAGCCACCACACTAGCAATCACGTCTCTCTTATGAGTTGACGTGTCTACAACTTGCGCTTTATTCAGGAGACAAATTATCAAACTTTCATAGAAATCATAAATTATCAGGAGTTCTTTAATACTATCGTTGGCCGCCTTTTATATTTGAGTTGCTTAAAAATATTAAAATTGTGGGAACTTGTCTATCGAGAGCAACTATAAGAGCAGTCGGGTGTTAAAGCGCTTGATGTTTAAGAAGCTCTGTTTTAAGTGATTCAAATAATTAGAGTGCCATGGGAGTTGAATATTCCTTAGCGCTACCGAATTCCCTATCTGTCGCTTCATTTCGGGAGCTCCTTGTACACTTGCTGGGTGTCAACAAAAAAAAAGAGAAATTCTCTGACAGGTGCCAAAGGGAGTCACATAATAACAAGGAGTTTAATATGTTATGTCATGAAAGTGGCTTAGATGCAATAAAAAGACAATCAACTAAGGAATTGTGATATCTCAGCGCCAATTATAATAAGGCATAAAAGACAAGTCGTCACATAATAAGGTGTCGTGGGTGTGACCTGCGTGGAGTAGCTATTCAAAATATGTGAATTCAAAGAATCTTCTGGGCCGAAATTAATCAAAGGGATACTAGGTGGATAAGTGACGGCTAGTATCTCATTCTGGTGTATGGATTGCTCATCGTGCTTGTACAATGTGTTAGAAGTATTGTCATTGATGTCAAATGCCAAAGCAAGTTATAAATAACATGATTAACATGATATATAGGTGTTCAGATCAATATTCTACTTTCAAACTTGGCACCATCAATATCTGATAAAAATCTTCAGATTCAAACTTTTACTCAGATTTGAAGAAATCATTCTTTGAAGGTATCCTTGTTCAAGATCAAAAATAATATATAGTAGCTCGTGGTTTCAAGAAAACAATTATTTACAGCAGCCCGCATTTTTAAAAGAGAACGATTATTTCCTTAACATATATTTTTGCTAAAGAAAAGGAATGATTATTTAAGATAAAATCCGACTTAATCAAGAGTTGCGAAAGGAGCTTGTTAAGAGGTACAGGTTCACTCTAAAGTCACAACGTCTGGAAATAAAAAAGGACGTATTGTTCTTGTATTGACCTGTGCTTACCAAGCGGTGCACTGCTTCAATGCTCTTCATGTATTGACGCATTGTTTCAATAATATGTACATGCGTTTGAAATGATACTCTCTTTCAAAGGGACTTGTTTTATGAATGTCTTTTTGAAGATTGCGATTAGTAAAAAGAAAACATCTCTTAGTGCCATAACGTCTATTTAAATCAGATGTCTTTTCTTGAAGGAGAAATTATTTTCTGTTTGAAAAGTTGGG
Source organism: Sequoia sempervirens (assembly GCA_007258455.2). NCBI lineage: Eukaryota > Viridiplantae > Streptophyta > Pinopsida > Cupressales > Cupressaceae > Sequoia > Sequoia sempervirens. Next base: position 38,059 of record VDFB02032039.1, read on the forward strand.
CCTGTTCTGAAGTTGTGTAGCCTCTAATAATCAAAAGTAATCAAAAGGAAGTTGATCAGATTTAGAAACTAAGTGAATTTTTAGAGAAAAACAAGCAATTAAAAAGGTTCAATCTTAAACTAAGGAATAAATTTATCTTATGAGAAGACACTCTTAAAAGTTGCAAGTATTGTTGTGTTCTTTCAGCCAAAAGATACAATGGTTGAGTAAGATATATGAATGACATTTCATTCAAAGGCTGAATTGTGGTTGTGAAGTTCAAGTAGTCTATATCAGAAACCCATCTTCTTGTGTGGGCTGAGTGAGATTTTTCATCACAAAGGAAGATTGGAGGATTGGGAGAGTGCAGATCTGATTGAAGACAGTTACTTCATCCATCAAGTCAAGGTTTGGTGCCTTGCATTAGGGGTTAATTCTCCTTGCAGGTTGGTGCCTACTAAAATTGTAGAGGTTTGGGTGTTCCTTGTAGGTTGTAGCCTACAAAATCATCTCATTTGTAAATCAAGTAGGTTGGTGCCTACTTCCCTTTGTAAAATCATTTAATCAATTCAATAAAGTGGTGTCAAATTGCTTTCATTGATTCATATCAGAAGTTGATGTTGGTAAAAGTTTAAGTTTGTTGAAAAGTTGAAAAATAAGAGATTGTTTTGATTTACTGATTCACCTCCACCCCCCTCCCCCCCTCTTAGTAATTTTTTTGTGCTCTTCACAGGGCAGATAATTTAATCCTTCAGGAAACTCCAAGTGTGAATAGCTTATTTTGATTTTTTTTTTAAAAAAAAAAGGTTATCTGATATTGAGGCCGTAGTATATGAGAGTTGCTCAATAGAAAACAGATATTAACGTGCAACAGTATCTTTGTGTTAACGGTGACTAAAGATTTGCCTATCGGATTGAAAGAAGTAATTTCTGTTCGGGAATTCCAGTTGTATAGGCATTATGAATATCTGAATAGACTCCATTGGAAACTTGAATGGCAAGGAATCAGTTGGTCTGACCAATGCATTTCTGTTGTTCATTAAATAAAGAACGTGGCAGTTGATATAAGAGTTTTAAAATAAAAGAAATTGTCAGTTTTTCCCTTGTCATGGCATGGTATGGTAACGAGAGAGAAACTTTAATAAGAATACACACAACATACGACGCTGAATAATTCCCTGTGGGAAACGTCGCCCTTCATCTCCAGGTGTTGCTGCTTAATTTGGAATCAATGTTTGGAAGAGAATGATGGAAGTTTATTGACTTCCAACATTGCTTAACTCAGTTCCACTCTCTATCATATCCAAATGTTATGTCAGGAAGCTCGTGGGATTTGGAGGCAGAGCATAAGGAATTAAGGAGGAGCAGATATTGGACATATGCCAGCAGCAAGACGGATTCCCCACGATAACTGGTTATGGATAAACCAGCAAGACTGCTTAGTGTTTGACAGAAAAAAATAGGCAAAGCAGGGCCGATTCTTATAGTTAAAATTCAGTTCAGCTTGTTTGAAATTCAGCTTGAAGCACAACAAGATCCATAATGTCTTCCATGTATCTAGACTCAAAAAGGTCCTTGGGCAACAAGTCCTTCCTTGCATTGAGTTACCTCCACTAGATGAAGAGGGACAACTCACCTTAGAACCAAAATTTATCATTGACACTAGAGAGAAGAGGTTAAGGAATAGGGTCATCACCGAATTCCTAATTAAATGGAAGGGACTCCCTGAAGATGATACTACATGGGAAAAAGAAGAAACTATTAAGGCCTTTAAGAATAAAGCTCTAGAACAACAAAACATGATGGCTCTTGATTAAAACAAGAGATGAATTCTTGAATGTAAATCCTTCAAATGAGTTAATAAGATATTCTTTTTGTTCGAGCACAAGACTTGGGGATAAATTGCATATAAAGGCTTAAGGCTGGATATACTCCATAATGAGTATCCAGAAGGCCTAGGGAGGGGTGACACAAACCCTTTCCCTAGGATTCGAATACCCTTAAGAAGGGAAATCCCGAGGGCCTAGGAAGAGGTAGTTCAACTCCTTTTCCTAGGATTGGATGACCCTTAAAGGTATCCCGAGGGCCTAGGAAGAGGTAACACAACCCTTTTCTTGGGATTGGATATCCTTCAAAAAGGTATTCCAAGGGCCTGGGAAGAAGTGTCACATCCAGGATTGAATACCCATGAGAAAGGTGTCTCGAGGGCCTAGGATGAGGTGACATACCTCCTTTTCCTAGGATTGGATATCCTTTGGAGGTATTCTGAGGGCTTGGAAGAAATGTGTCCTTTCCTAGGAAGGCTGGATAAGACTCCATAGAGAGGAATCCAGAAGGCCTGGAAGGAGATTAGTAGTAACAAGATGTTCCAATCTTTTTCCAGGATGAAGAGAGAAGTGTCACATCCAGGATTGAATGCCCATGAGAAAGGAGTCTCGAGGGCCTAGGACAAGGTGACATGACCCCTTTCTTAGGATTGGATATCCTTTGGAGGTATTCCGAGGGCCTAGAAGAAATGTGTCCTTTCCCAGGAAGGCTGGATAAGACTCCATAGAGAGGAATCCAGAAGGCTTGGAAGGAGATTAGTAGTAACAAGATGTTACAATCTTTTTTCTAGGATGGAGAGAGAAGTGTCACATCCAGGATTGAATACCCATGAGAAAGGAGTCCCGGGGGCCTAGGACAAGGTGACACGACCCCTCTCCTAGGATTGGATATCCTTTGGAGGTATTCCGAGGGCTTGGAAGAAATGTGTCGTTCTTTCCCCGGTAGGCTAGATATTTTCCATAGTGAGGTATCCAGAAGGCTTGGACGAAGATTATGTAACAAGATGTTAAAATCTTTTTCCAAGATGAAGATCATTGTACCAGCCAAAACATCACGAGATCAAGAAGAAGAAACCTATGAAGATTTCTTGAGGACAAGCAATGTCAAGTGGGGGAGACTTGTGATGTCCCCATCAAAAAGGAACAGATAAGTATAAGATAAGTTGATTTCATACCTTTTACAAATTTGATTGACCAAAACATATATATATATACATACATATATATATACACATATATCTATATGTATATAATATATTAAAATCAATATTTATATTTGCATCATAATATCGATTGATCAAATACTATATTGCAATCAATACATATATAATCGATCTGTTAACCATTAACTAATTGCAGCCAATTGGGAGAAGTCGTTTCATATGAAAGGACACAACACTTTGGAAGGACATGACTGAAGAACAAGACACGACTCCAGCCACAGATGGATACAAAGAGGAGGGATTGGAGGATATACAGAGATAGGAAGAAGGTATCGCTGCAGGAAAAATCGACCATTTCACGACCAAGTTCATAGTAAGAAGCATATCTGGAAGGAGAGCATATTCGGCTTTCCATCAAAACCAAGTCAATCACAAGTACCGATTAGATAAGGAGAATACAGGAGTGTATCACTAGAGAAGAAAGAGCGAAGTTCCAATCATCCATCGATTCCAAGGGAGAAACGTATGAAGAGAACCAAATCATAAGCGGCACTCATCTCAGACAGTTTATATTGATCAGTATACACACAGTTACATTGTACATAATCGGCTCACAATTCAGACACAATCAACATTCACAACCAATACGAATTATATTTCCCAAAGATCTGTTGATCAAGTTATAGTTGGCAACATACAACCTATTAAACATCATTCATATTGTTCATCTGCATACGTTGCCTTTTTTGAGTTTGTACTGATCATTTACAACAATTACTTTTATCTGAGTATAAGTAGAATATATATAACTCTTTGAAATAGATTATTTTCTCAAGTTGGTTTTCAATGAAAGTGACATCTTTCTCTACATCTAAGTTGAGAGCAAAAGCATTTTATTGAGGAACATCTCACTTTGAGTAGACCCAGATTGTAAGATTTTGAAATTTTTGAGTTTTTGACCCTAATGCAAGACATGCAAATTCCCAATTTTGACCTTTTTTGACAATTTTAAGAAGAATTTTAATCTTTTTTTCAAAATGCCTAAGTGTAGCAAAATTTTTAATTTGGGGTACAACATTTGGCTCTGTCTGGGGACCATGTCAGATACTTACGGCATAGGAGAACCAAAAAATCTCTAGATTTTTAAGCATAGACTATAGTTGCTGCGAGACTGGTACTGGTACTGGTACAGGAGACTGGTACCGGTACCGGTACGATATTTTTTTGAAAATAGGAGACGGGGGTACTTGGAGACGCCATTTTTTTTTTTAATATAAAAATTAATAATATATAGAAAATCTAAAAATATAATGACATTGAACTTTCAAAACAATAGCAGTAGTAAAGTTTAAGAATGAACATTAACTTTAAATAGTAAATAACACAAAATTCAAAATTTCAAATCCAAATGTCATTGTCACATTGTGTCAAAGAGTCAAAGAGTTCATACTTCAAATTCCATAATCATAGTTTTAACTTCTAAGTTCACATTTGACATTACATATTCGATTACATATTGAAAATCAGAAATATTGATAGTTTGATAATGATTGGCTGATATGCAAACAAAAAACAAAAATCATAAATCTATCTGATATGAGATATCTCATATCATCTACATCACATCAATATCATCCATGTCAAGGTCCTCAGTTATGAGGCTATCCAAAAACTCATCACTCTCTAACTCAGGTTCCTTTGCTGGTAGTAGAACTGGGGGTAAATCAATAAGGCCATCTGGTTCAACCACTTCATCCACTATGGCTGCAACATCTTCATCAGGTGAAATTTGGTCCCATTTTGCTGAAGGACCCTCATTGTATGCAGGATCTACACGAGAGAGAAGGCGAAGTGAGCTATGAATGTACACCAGGTTCTCTGCTTTCTTTGACCCCAATCGGTTCCTCTTTAGTGAATGAATAAAACCATAAGTACTCCAATTTCTCTCACAAGATGAAGAGCTAGCTACTTGTGAGAGTAATCTTATTGCAAATGATTGCAATTCAGGTGTTTCACCTCCATGGTTCCACCACCACTCTATAGGGTCTTTCTTTGCTCGCATATCATATAAAGCTTCCACGGAAGAAAAGTCACCATGCCCACGTGAAAACTTATTCCATTGACTCCTTATAACTGATGCTTCCTCACCTCGGCCATATATCTTTTTTATTGCAGCCCAAAACCCCTTCATTACCTCTCTATCCTCATATGGAGCCCTCTTATTGGTCTCTTGTATATTATGCCATTTAGGATTTAAGGCATAGGCAGCACAATGAAGAGGTGTGTTAAGTTTGTTCCATCTTCCATGTAACTTTTCTTCTATCAAAGGATATAGTGAAGGATCTTTTGCATCTGTTATTTCCTTAATTCTTTCACACATGGAATCTATTTCTTCATAAATTTCCCCCAAACATGGCTTGTCTGAATCTGCAAATTTGATCACCTCACATATGGGCTGAATAAAGTCCACAACAAATTTAACTTCAGCCCAAAAATGGTCATCAAGGATCATACCTCTCACCTCAACTGCATCATTTGATGTAGATTGCCTCCAAGCTGCCCATGCATCACTAACAACCGTGGAACACAAAGCACCTTTCACTTCACAAAGACGGTGAAGAAGAATAAAATAAGAAGCAAACCTTGTATCAGCTGGTTTGAGAAGCTCCACCTTGGCAAATTTTCGATAAATAGCTTGTGTTTGGTGATGGTTGCATATAAACATTTGAATTTTTCTGCCCTTTTCTATGAGAGCTGAAACCCACTCAAACTTGCCAATATCTTTGAGTGCATTATTCAACGAATGCACACAACATGGTGTCCAAAATATATGCTTGTATTTCTTTTGCACCAACATGCCTGCTGCTTTACAAACAGGGGCAGCATCTGTAACAATTTGGACTACATGTGATGCCCCTACCTCCTCAATGCCGTCACATAGCTGGTTATAAAGATACTCTGCATTTTTTTCATGCCCCGAACAATCCAATGCCTTCAAAAAATAAGGCCCTTTGCTGCATGTTACCATGATATTAAGTAGTGGACGGTTTCTAGTATCCGTCCACCCATCCATCACAATGCTGCATCCTTCTGAAACCCACACTCTTTTCAATGGTGCAGTTTGTTGCTCTAATCGAATTTTTTCTTTATCAATTAGAGTAGTGCGAAGCTTTTCATACATAGGTGGTCTATATCCAGCTGGTGCATTGTTGATTGCTTGGACCATCTCTGTATAGAAAGGTGATCGAGCAACATTAAATGGTATTCCATTGGCATAAAAGAAGCGTGCAATTGCTGCATCAACCGCATCTCGACCTTGCACATCAAATAATCTGCCAATGGGGTTTGAGCTACCAATGTGTGGCCTCTTGTGAGAACTTTCTGCTGCTACATCTCTTGAAGACACATCCACCTCTGCCTCTCTATTGATATTTTGATTCTGATTTGCAGCAGTGTTTGTTGAAGCGTGAGAGCTCATATTAGAAACTTTACCATTAGCCCTTTCTTCATCCCTCACAGCCTCATATCGTTCCTCCTCATTTATACAAGGATCAACACCTTTTCCAGGTATGTGAAGGAAAGGAGCCCTCACCCTCGTGTAAGTACCTTGCCATGCCATTGGGCATAATTTGCATGAGATCGTGGTTGTTCCACCTAAACCCTTCGACCCCTTAACACGATCAACATACTTCCACAACGGATACAAGCCTTGTTTGTTTCACCCACTTGACATTCTTGACTCAAATTCCACACAAAAACAAAAAAAAGTAAAACAAAAAGACATAATCATTAGAGTTTAGACACAACAAATATAGAAAGAAAATTTTAAAAAATTCACAATGCACACAGCATAGTGCACACTTCTAATTTTTAAATTTTATACTATTAGATGATATCAAACTTTTCCATCACAAATTGAAATTAAGAACTAGATACAGCAACGGTTTTAGAAAGAAGGTAAAGCCAATAATCCACCATCATCTCCAAAATCTACATCCTATAGGAGATTAAGAACTTAGAAAACAGGGAGTGGTGGTAGACAACTAATTTTGTACATCCTAACTACAAACCTAATTACACATTAAAAGAAAGGAATATATAATATTGTCAAGAGAAGGTTAGTGACCGCGTATCATTTGTAGTGTGGTTAGATGTCATTATAGTCCTTGTGCTTCTTGAGAACTTGCTAAACACAAATAAAGAGAGGACTGGCCTTGATGTGTCAATCTCTATCTGGATAGCCACATAGACCAAGATCTCGGGAGTTTACAGAGATAAGTGTAAGAGAAGGGAAAAGATAATACGAGATATGACTTTATTCTTTGAATCTTTAATATTTATTGGTTTATAATTTAAAATTTTATTTAGCTAAACAATAAACCACTAAACATAGTGTGAAGTTGTGAACACTGAACACACACAATTAGTATCACAGTTCACTGAATCGCACTCATTTGGAAGTTGGAACTGTATTTGGCAGAAAACTATGAGAATGACACAGTGGTAAACAATGTCTCATAGGATAGTATAATAAATATAATATTCAGAACAAAGATATCAGATAATGCTTCCTAGAATACACATCAATGGTGAATGAAGCAGATCTCATAATATTTTCTTAGTCTGATTGGCAGCGGTTACCACAACCTACAACTTGCGTGTGTTTTGATCCAGTAATCTCTACAAGAGTATCGCCCCTGTTTAAAATCGTGGAATCTATAGATTCCACGATTTTAAACAGGGGCGATACTCTTGTGGAGATTATTGGTGACTAATTTGGAGATTATTGGTGATGCTAAATAAAACAATCTGAAAAATATGGCTTGCTTAAAAATGTAACGAACACACTTGTACGATAAAATTAAAACTTTACAATTCATACATAAAAGTAAGAACAATACCATTTTGATTAAACAATTTCTTTTCAAAACATAAATAAGAAACATCTTTTGCATCTTTAAACTATTTCATTTCAAATGAAATTACAAAGCATGAAGAGAAACATACATACATAGCCCGTAGGCTTTTGACACCAATAGAAATAAGAAGGTCCAGGAATCCGTCCTGTCAAGCTTTGGAGCATCCGTCGGGTGTTCGTGGAGGAGAAACATCACTCGAGCGTTTTTCCGCCAACCACGGACTTATAATGCGGTCCCCCGCACGATCATTTTTCAATGAACGGCCCTCCCTTCGAAGAAGAGATTGGTTGGGTAACCTTTAATGACTACCAACTGGACATAGTGCTGTGATTCTACAAAACTAGTTTTCGTGCTAACGCAAATCACAAACTAGGTTGTATTTCGGAATCACGGTGAACTGACAGTGTAGTACAACAACTAAATGGTTCCTTACACTACTTTGGCCAAAGTGTTTACGTTCAACGAAGAACATAGGTCATATGTCACAATCACTAGCCAGGTTCAACTTGACTTAAGGCTATCTTAATTCTACGCGTAGGTTGGTCTATCGGGGTAGTCCGTACCCTAGACTTCCTACAACATTTTTCTACTGAAATGATGAATCTATTAAACAAGATACTACAACTGATGCCCTAATTCAGGATATATTCATCCTAGGGATACAATAACTTGATTAAGTTGTTTGTATTAAGTTGTAGAGTATATCTTGCAAATATTCTTGACTCAACCCTAGTAACTATTATTTAAACACAAGCATATGCTCATTATATAGAGCCATTTAAACACAATGCAGATTGCTTTCCATTAACTAATGTAAAGTGTACAACCTTGACAACAAAAGCCAAACAAAAGCCATGACAAGACCATATTCATGATAATGATTAAGAAACTATTATTCTTTTTAGTTCAATCTTAAGACAATCAAACTCATTTCTTTCCAGCCATGACTATAATTCAGAGACTTATCAGATTAATATGAAAAGTAAGAGTTTAGCATGCCTGATTTAGCTTTCCACAAGTTTGGAAAATAGCTCCTTCACTGGCCTTTACTCAGATCACTTTCAGCTTGGATTCTTGAAACCAAATACTCAACACAGTAAAAGGCAATTCCTGAATACACCTCTTCTATTCAAAGGTTACCAGCAATTTTCAACTTCTGCTCTCTTGTATTAACAAAACAACTTAGCAATTTCTCTACTCTGGCGAATTCACTTTTTAGCTATAAAATGCTCAAGAAACTTGACTGTAAATTCGTGTGAGTAAGAATGCCAAACGCAGGTATATTTATAGGTTGATTTTAAAACCGATTTCCACCTTCTATGGCGCCAGAACTGCCAGCAGGTTGAAGAATATTTCAAACTAAAAACGTGTATCAATTTGGTGAGGGTTTTGACCTCCATGTTTGACAGCAAGAAGTTTATTTCATTTCGAATTTGTTTCAGACTGTTAAAAACGTGACAACTCTCAATCTGGCGCGTTTTTACAGTTAGGTTAAATGCCAAGTTTCCATTTCAGACTTTTTCCTTGCTCAAATGGCGTCCACATTTCATTCTTTTTGCAAAGCAAGAAATATCTCAACTATTTTCTGACGCCTGGCCCTAGTCGCGCGATTTCTCTGCGCGTTTTTCATTTTCCTTCAGCATTTTCACGTTTTTCTCTTCTTTATTTCGCTTTGGTAAATCTTCAATATTTTAATAGAGTTTTCAAAGTAAAAATGACGCATTTATTCAAGCTCATATTTGAAGTTTAACATTTCAACGAATACATTTGAGAAATCCGCGTTTTTTTAAAGAAATTCGTGATTTTAAGAAATCCGCGATTTTTATGCTCTTCCCAGATTTGTATTCGCATTTTATAAAAGTGTTTTTAAAATGTTTAATTTTCATTTCATTTGATTTTGTCAAATCTTTTATTTAAATATATTTTGTATATTCTATTAGAATACTTATATAATATAGTTTATGTATAATTATTTAAATTATCAATTTAAATAATATTATATACATTTTAAACTATATTATATTAATATTTTAATATAATATTAAATATATTGAAATACTTAACTTTATACTAATACATATATATTCATTTACATTATACGTTAAACATGTAAATTTATATATATGTATTCGTATAATTTCAGAGGGAAGATATTATTACAATATATAATTCATTTATCTCGTTAGCCGTGGGTATGTATATTTGTATATATATCAGTATATATACTACATGTATAAGTATCCATAAATACATTTATATCGACACATACGTATGGCATATCCATCTGCTTAATACGTTTGTATCGACATGAATGTACTTATGGGTACTTGTACATATCGTATTCGTATGTACAAATACACATATCCACCTCTAACCAGAACTTATCATTTATAAGGTTATACTGGCAAGCATCACTTGTTTACACATTCAGAAGAAGACACGACTCCTAATGATACTAGACAAGCCTACAAATGACTTACCTTTAACCAGAACAATGACTTAGCTTACACAGTTCTAAGGTTTGTGTGTGTATGTCCAGTTGGTATCCATTACTGTTTACCCGACCAAGTTCTTCCCCGAGTGATATCTCTCCTCTGTCTCGAGGTACAAACCTGTTTCCTGCAAATCATGACATGGTAACGGAAGTTATTTGCTCAAGACCAAAACAATATACATTAAGCATTGTAGAAAGTTAGAACAACATTATTTCATAACTTCATATGCTATTTTCATTCAAGATTTACACCAATAGAAGCATCAGATAAAGAGACAATCATTTAGGATACATCCAATTGATCACAAGAACAATTCAATTTATTCAACAGAAAGATTCAACATTTACAATGTACATCCTATGAATAGTAGCTATACAATCGGGGTGTAACAAAAGAGATTCAAATTACTGGTGTGGGTCGCCGTCGGCTTGAATGAGGGAATGAAAAGTTTAAAAACTAAAAAGAAATTAAAAAATCACTTACCAAAGCCCAATCGCTGTCTTCTCCAGTCACGCGATGAAACAATGAGGTCTGAGACTTAAAAAAAAATTGCGTTTTTAGACATGTTCGCTTTTTTTTCCATGTTTGACCCTTTGACCGGCGGGAGACCTAGCGGGAGACGGCGGGAGACGTCGATTTATTTTTTGGAGACGTGGAAGACGGCGGGAAAGTCTCCTGGCTTGACTGAGGCGTTTCCAGAGACCGGTACAGTGCCGGAGACGCATCTTAAGGGGGCAGGAGACGCGTCTCTCGGCTACTATGGCATAGACCAATGCCTTATCCATTGGGCATCGGAGTCGGGAACATTTCCTAATCACCTAGAACAAGACTTTTTCCCTAAGTCACCTATGATAAGAATTCCTAGAATCATCTAATAGTTGGAACTTCCCTAAAAAAAATCACCTAAAACAGGATGTCGAATCACCTAAAACACGATAGAGCTGTTATGGAAAGGGGAAACACAACATAACGAACACATCACGGAAAGGGGAAACACATCACGAAAATAGAAAGGAAAAATATTTACAAAAAATTTACTCCACCCTCGAAGGGATGAAGTGCTTCAAATATTGCCTATTGTGTGGTAGTGGGAGGAGACTTCCATCCAGGCGCGAGAGAATATAAGTGTTCTCCCATGCGAGCTTGTGAAACTTGAATGGCCCCAACCACAGGGAATCAAATTTGTCGTGCATTCCCTTGGGCTCGTGTCTTTTATCCCAAAATAGGACTTGATCTCCAACCTCAAAATCTTATTGGCAAGCTTTCTTATTCAAAATTTTCTTCACCTGCTCCTGATGGTGAGTGATTCTATCTACAACCTCCACCCTTTCTTCTTGAAGCTTTTTCAGGTACAGGATATGCTTTCAAATAGGATCTGTGAACTCCCCATCTTCTACTGTGGAAGCCAGCTACAAGGTGGACAACTCCAGTGTGATAGGTAACATAGCCTTCGTACCATACATGATGATGAAGGGTGAGGCACCAATGGCTCTCTTGGGGTTTAATTCTGTCAGCCCAAAGAGCGTCGTAGAGTTTCTTATGCCAAGTTCGTTGACTGGAATCAGCTAATTTGCGTATGATTGTGACTATGTTCTAATTTGATGACTCAACTTGTTCATTACCTTGAGAGTAATAATCTAATGAATGTGATAAAGTGATACCGTGATCAAAACAAAACTCTAGTAGCTCCTTAGATGAGAAACATGTTGCATTATTTGTCACAATTTTGCAAGGCACCCTGAAGTGCGTAACAATATTTTCCTTAAAGAAGTCACACGACTTCGGAGGTAGCTCGGTTGGTTGGAATAGCTTCAACCCATTTTGTGAAATAATTTGTGGCTGTTAGAACATAAATACGCCCCTTGCTTGAACATGGGTTGTTAGGACCAACTAAATCCAAACCCCATTGCTGAAATGGAGCGTCTATGACAACTGGCCTGAGAGGAATGGTTGCCAACTTCATCTTGCCAGCAAACTCTGACACAACTGACATCTGTGCACCCATTTGTAGAAACCCTAGTTTCCCCCTGTCTGAGAATCTGATGTTTTTTGTTGTTTTTTCTGAAGTTTTTGATTTGTTTGACGTTTTTGGGTTTTTGAGCATAAATGTAAAAAGTGCGATTTTGCAAATAAATGATAATAAATTCTATAAAAATTATTTATCTCCGGAAATAACAAACCCTAGTGCAAATACTGAAGCTTGACTAATATATATTCTTCTGAGACGATTACAATGAAGATCCAATTACATGCAATCTGAAAAGTAATGAATTTTTATTTAAAGAACCTGGTATAAGCAGCAGGCTGAAAGCAATCAGATCTGGTACGGCTGCAACAAATTCTTCCTTTCCCTCCTTTCGTTGATCCAGAACAGTGCCAAGAAGGTAGGCGCCCAAGGTGGCAATGGCAGACTGAACTAAATGTAGGCGATTTGACTTTGGAGAAAGTACGCCTCTTTTCTGGTAAAGTACGGCCTAGTACAGAACAGTACGGCTGTCAGCAGCAATAAATGAGACTGTACGGCTCCCTCAAGATTCTCCAGATCTCCCTGAGATGTGCGCCTAAATGCAATAACTCCTCTGTAACGGATTATTAACTGAAACTCTGAATGCTGACCTCTGAAGCTTGAATTTCTTCTGGATGAAGAAATGCCTGAATCTGACTGATGGCTCGTTCCCCAATGCATTCGAGACTGAAACCCTAAGTTTCTGTGCTCAGACCAAACTTGATCAATTTTCAATAACTCAATATGACATAATGGCTCGAATTTCAATGCAAAGCCTATATTCTCCTCAAAAGTGCGAATTCCTTAATAATAGGGATTCATTAAAGAATTCGACTTTTATCATTTAATTTTCTCAATAGTCTTCAGCCAAATTTTTATAATAAAATATAATCAACAAATGGCCCCTTCCTGATGATGGCGACCCCCTTCACAGAAATCACTTAAGTTATAATAAAATATTATAACTTTATATTATAATGCTCCAATAATTAATATTTAATTAAATCAATTAAATATTAATATCTCTCTCGATATAGACCCGATGCACGAGCCGTCTGAAGCTGACGAACAATGAAGTGATTCTGAACATAATCCATCCATACTGCTAAAAATAGCAGGGGTCCCACGCTGACTGCCAATAACTGCTAAAAATAGCAACTTATGCAAGAAGTGTCCGAATGAGCCCGAACGAAAGCCAACTGATCAAAACTGCAACTGAAGCTGAGCCAAGCTCCATCATGACCCTCTATCCAACCTATCAGCCTACGAGGGTCGTATAATAGGCTAATGTTGTTGGTCTTTGTTGACACACAAATTTTTTTTTTGTCAAGCCCTCGCTTGTATAAAATGTTATTTATAAGCACATAATTTTGCACTTTCAACTTTAGTGTTCTCTTTTGTTGCTTATCTAGGTGTCTCGAGCATTCACCATAAGTCAAGTAGTACCATATCTCAGTAAACCATTCTTTTGTAGATTCAACCAGTAGGACCATAGGAACATCCTCTTTATCTTCAGGTTCAAGTTCAGGTACACCTTTGGCTTGGAGCTTCTTATCACCATCCTCTACTATCAACTGACAAAGACCTCTCCCGTGAACGAGTTTGGTCGACTTGATCTCCAAGTCATACTCTTGCACTCTTGCGACCTAGTTTCCTCTCTTTGTGCCCATCTCCTGTTGAGTTAGCACACTTTTAACTGCTAGATCGGTGACATACACTGTTGTATGGGAATTCAAGATATAAAATCTGAAATTATTTACAACTCGGACCACTGCATATGCATTCTTTTCAATCTGAGAGTATTGTGACTCACTATCTTTGAAACTAGTACTCATGAAAGCTATTGGAGACTTAGTTTCTTCATTTAGCTTCTATGTAAGTATGGTAGACAAAGTATGTTTTGATGCATAACAATAAAGGATAAAATCCTTATCAAAGTCGGGACAGACCAACATTGGTGCTTGGCTAATAGCTTCTTTTATTGCGATGAATGCCTTCTTGCCTTCTTCTGTCCACTTGAAAACAGTCTTCTTCATCAGAGCAGATATATCTTTTGTTAATTCAAAAAAATCTGGTACAAACCTTCATATGAAATTCACCTGTGATATAGGGGGATTCGCTACTCACGAGTTCTCTTCGTTTAGAGATCCTCACGGGGCGAACTGCCCTATATTACCTCAATGGAACAGCAGCGAAAGTTTTAGAATTTGAAAGAGAAGGTCACAGAGGTCTCTGGACAAACCGACAGGCTCTCGACCAAAGGACATCAGCTCAAAAATCGGACGACAGCGCGATGCACTGGCGTCTTAGAGGCGCGCAGGTGTCTCGTATGGAATCAGAGAACAAATTTATCACAGAAACACCTAAAGTTACTACTTCTACTCCGAATGCTAATACCGCAGAGTATAGTAAAATAACAAAAAGCGATAGGATTGAGATAAAGAGATAGAAATGACAAAGGTAAGGAGAAGAAAGGAAATAAATACTTACGATCGTGCGAGTGATGAAGCTTCCACCAAACGAATGTCTTCAAAAGTTGCACACAAGAGGAAGAGAGAAATTGTTGGGGCTGTATAGGGGCCTACCTCAGTCAAACCCTATTTTGGTGTTCCCACCTCCACGGACAGCCAGATAGATAGAGAAGTAGAAATGAAGTAAAGAACATTAAAACACTACAAAACAGTGTTATGCTACTCAACCAAGTAATAGAGGAGAGGAGTGAAAGATTACCACCTCCACCAAGAGCACTCAAGGCTAATGGGGGAGAAAATGAGAGGAACTCAAGCCTCTGTTGCAATGGTGTTTTGTTCCACACTTGCTCTACTGACGTGGTGGAGTGTTGATGTTGCTGCTGTGAAGTGTAAAGTGTTTGCTAGAATGCTTGGAAGAGGATGTGAAGCTTGTGGATGAAGTCCAGAAGTGGTGAAGAGATCTTCCAACCCTCAAATGCAAGTCCTAGGATTGAATATGAAGGAATGAGGAAGAAAACGGCCATATTCAGGTCAGTCGGCCGAGGAGGGCGTTACAAATCGAACCCCAATGGGAAGTGTAATGCCTCTGCAAGCTCCAGACGCGGAGATTCCCTAAGGGCGTAAGTGTGCGCTACGGATAGTCTGCGCTGGCGTCCCCGAAAGAAACGCCTCCACTGACGCTCAAAACAGGCACCAAGTGTGATGCAAGCAGCGGGCTTAGGTGAAATTAAGCGCCTCCACTGACGCTCAAAACAGGCACCAAGTGTGATGCAAGCAGCGGGCTTAGGTGAAATTAAGCCTCCGAACTTGGTTTTCTAAGGTGGATAAAGGGAAAAAGGGGATTTGCACATGGGGTGCAAATTCACTCTTATACATTTTTCCCCCACTTTAGCGAGCACGGACACTGATGAGTGCTCGGTAAAGTAGATCTAGAAAGGGAGGGTTAGATATGTATACTTGAATCGTCGAGGAAGCAGATAATACATTAGACAAGAACCTGCCACAGATAGCAACGTTAGGGCATAAAGAGGTAAAGGATTCGAGTCAGCAAAGTGAAAGAGACCTTGATGTGAAAGGTTGTCTCGGTACTGTGTCGTCCCCAAATTACATAGAACTTTAAGATGAAGAATGGGCAGATACTCGGGATGAAGAAGGTGCATATCTTCAATCCGGTATATACAAAAGAGAGGAGAAGGATAAAGCGCGTGGTGAAAGCAAAACCCGCTCAAGAGTAGAACCCGCACCACAAGAGAGGTGATAAAAGCAAACCCCGCTCAAGGAGGAAACTCGTATCACCAAAAAGTGCCTTACAAGCCCGTAGAGCTACAAGGAAGGCATCCTTCAAGAACTCTCACTTGAAGGAAACCCCAAGAAGCAGACTCCGCAGAGTCGAGAAGCGGCGACATGTCTATCCTCAGATAGAACATGCCAAAAAGTGTCGATACGTCTACTTGCAGATAGGACGCATCTAAAAGCGGTGACATGTCTACCCGCAGATAGAACATGTCTAAAGCGTCGATACGTCTATTTGCAGATAGAACGTACCTGAAAGCGGTGACATGTGTACCCGCACATAGAAGATGTCTAAAGTTTCGATACGTCTACTCGCAGATAGGACGCATCTAAAAGCAGCAACATGTCTACCCGCAGATAGAACATGTCTAAAGCATCGATACGTCTACCCGCAGATAGAACACATCTAAAAGCGACGACATGTCTACTCGCAAATAGATCATCTAAAGCAGCCGGTCACGCAGATCGAAAAACTTTCAAAGGGGTCCCTTGGGAACCCGGTGTAAGAAGAGGGGTCCACTCAAGGGACGCACAGTTTGAAAAGCGAGGTATAGTCAGGCTGCCCCCAAGCTAGATGCAAAGATATGAAATAGGTCTAGCTGGGATGCCCCCAAGCTAGATGTGAAAGAATTTGTTCGAGAGAAAAGCTTTCAAAGAGGTCCCTCGGGAACCCTTCAAAAGGAAGAGGGGTCCTTAAGAAGGACACACATCTCTGAGATGAGTTATCACTACCCCCAACGTACAAGGCAGGAGAACTATGCAAGATACTTTGAACAAGATAGAGGTAAACCTCGATATCACTTGTCATGCAAAGTAAAGGCAGGTGCGTCAATCAAACGGGAGTTTGATGGCACCTGAATCACAAAGTTGTTGAATTTTGTCCTTCAAGGCTTTATATTCGCTAGTGGAATGCCCAAGCACTCAATGGTATGCGCAGAAGGAATATTTTCCTTCATCATGTTTGTGAGTTTTCTTGCAAGTAGGAGAAGAGTGATTAAGCGGGCTTTTAGAAGCCGCAACAAAATACACTCTTGCTCAGATAAAGGATGAGGAGCAGGAAGCAACCCTTTCTCTTGTGGAGAAAGGTTTGATTGCTCGCAAGAAGAAGATACGAAGGTAGAAAAAAAAGGAGGATCTCCGTTGAGAGCGTTATTCCGGCAAGGGGGATCACACTCTTCTACAGGATCGCCATCATCCTTCTTGACAGGACTACCAACATTAACCTCTTTAACAAAAGTGTGATCACCTTCCCTTGAAGGAGGATCAACACCAAGAACATTACAATTTGCATCCACATTGCCCCGCGATACAGAAGAATAAATATCTTTGATAGCGGGTGTGGATGATGCTGTAGGAAGGTCTAAGTGGATCGGGTCGACTTTATATTCCCCAACGAAGGAGTCCGTAAAGTGTAAGGAACCCCAATCATCACCGAGACATGTGTTCCTTTGAGGAGAGGTGGAAGGAGCACACTTAAGACTCCTTGCTTTAAAATGATCTTCTTCAGGGATGTTCATCTTGAGAGTACCCTTTGTAGTAGGTACTGCTAGGGTAAACATCGACACACTAGAAGACACTGAAGGAATGAGAGTAGGCACAACCAAAGCCTGACCAACACCTACCATCTCACATAAGTGCATAGCATTAGGGCTTGCTTTAACTGTGACTACCTTATTGTTAGCAATGAACTTAATAGAATTATGCAAGGTAGATGGGACTGCACCCATAGCATGAATCCACGGTCTACCAAGAAGAAGGTTATAAGGAAGCTTTTCTGTCATAACATATACAAGGGTAGGTATGGTAATAGGTCCAAGCTGCAAAGGTAATTCTATCGTACCTAGAGCTTGTTGCACAACGTTATCGAACCTACGAATAACAACAAAAGAAGCATTAATAGAAGATGCGTCAATATTAATCTTAGGCAATAGATCAATACTACATACATTGAGCACCGAACTAGCGTCAACAAGAGTACGTCTAATGCCAATCTTAATAATATTAACTATAATCATTAGAGGATCCGCTTGCTTCTATACTTCCGGAGACGAGAGCTCTTGCGGATAGAATGTAATGTTCGGTGAACCAGCGCGAATATATGCAATCAACGCATCAACATTTTCCGGCCTAGCGGAAGAAGGCAAGAGGATCTTTTGCAAGGCTTCCTGAAGCATACCTCGATAAACCAGAGCAAACTGAAGCAAGTCCCATAGTGAGATCTTATTCGGAGTAACGCGAGGTTGCTCGACAAGACCGTTATCACTAGGTGTTTTAGTTATAGGTTTAGGTGCTTGAAGAAGTCTTGGTTGTTTATTCATACTATTCTCATAAGTATGGGCTACCGTTCTATAAGAGGGAGCCATAGGAATAGTACGAGGGCCACCATCAAATGGAACAGCATCGATAGAACAAATCCTTTTAGGAGAAGGACTAGCTGGAGTTACATAAATGACCGGTCTCTTAGGCCTTTGAGGGGCAGCAGAGACATAGATTACATTTGCAGAATCATCATAGCTAGTAGAATGATTATTTGAATACATATTCTCAACATTGATCCAAATAGGATCAAATGTGGAATAGTTGTTGGAAGGGACATTCTCAACATCGATCCAAGGAGAATCCGATGTGGAAGGAGGTTCATCATTCACCAATGCAACATCTCTAGAAGAGAGTGCACTGGAAGGAATGGAAGGTTCATCATCCACGAATGCATCCTCTCTAGAAGAGAGTGCACTAGGATGGAGAGAAGGTAGAGTCACATTAAGAAAGGTATCAATGATTTCATCTTCTTGCAACAAGATATCCTCTGAAGAATGAGGAATCTCATGAGAAGGATCAAAGATACCAAGTGACATGGGCAAAGCCAAGTCACCATCAATTGCATTAAATGGAATATCATTAACATTTTGAACAAAACTAGATACAAAGTTAATAAAAGAAGATATTAAATCCATTACAATTTTTTCGGTATTTTCTATGTTGTAGTAAATCGTGTTTTCGAAGGTCTTTGGAGCGGAATTTGAGGTCGGAACTTGCGTTGGTACTTAAAATTTAACTGCCAAAGGCACTGGTATTTTAGGGATTGAACTAGTTCTCTAAGAGACCTTTCCAAACGTGAAAACGGTTCTGAATTCTGGGCACCGAATCAAAAGTTATGACCCCGCCAAGTAGGGGTAAGTAAATTCTTAGTTTTTCGAAGAACACTGTTCTTCATGTCGGGTCCACCAAAATGTGATATAGGGGATTCGCTTCTCATGAGTTCTCTTAGCTCGAGATCCTCACGGCTAACCCTATATTACCTCAATGGAACAGCACAAAGTTTTAGAATCCAAAGAAGGTCATAGAGGGTCTGGACAACCGACCGGCTCTGAATGTCCCCTTTTTGATAACCACCATTTGTTTTTAGCCTTTATTTATTCCCGAAGGCTAAAAAGGGAGAAATAAGGGGAATTTATTAAATTAATTATTTATAAGGTTATTAAAAAAATAAATATTACAAAGTAACCTTATATTTAATTAATTTAATATTAAAGTGACTAAAAATAATATAATATCAAAAAGTCACTTAAAAGAATAAAATAATAATTTATTCTAGAAGCTTCTTGAAGTTACTTGTGAATTCTTTATAAGGAGCTTTTGGGGGGCATTTGAGATATCTGGAGAATTACATTTGTTAATCAAATTTGGAGAGCTTGAATGCTTGAAGAATTGCCTGAGGGTTTGAAGACTCTAAGGTGCCGGGTTCGGTTGTGAAATATCAACCCTAGCTAGGAGTGAGTGGAGGATATTTCAGTCCTTCAATTGGTGGCAAAATTTTGTGGCTTCAAAGCCAAATTTTGGAAATTAGAGGAGCATCGATTTTCTCATTGTTGCAGATTTAGAGAAGCATGGTTATCAGCTTGTGGGGGTTGAATTACTCTTGAAAGAATTCGATTTTGAGGAGACACTTTCAGATTTTATGTTGCAAGATTCATCAGTCCCAATTATCCATTGCAAAGGGGCGATTTTGTTGTTATAAGGGGGTACGGAATTCTGATGTTATTCAAGCAAGCTGGGCGCACCTTACACGGGCGGTTTCATGTTTGAAGGCAAATAAAAATCAGATAAAATTCTTGAGGACCTATTGACCT
The DNA here is from genome assembly GCA_007258455.2 of Sequoia sempervirens. NCBI lineage: Eukaryota > Viridiplantae > Streptophyta > Pinopsida > Cupressales > Cupressaceae > Sequoia > Sequoia sempervirens. The sequence continues at coordinate 58,340 of VDFB02032039.1, forward strand.
TCAAGGAGCATGGGCGCTGCATCTTGGAGCTTGTTGGTGTCACCTTTTTGAAGATTCGAATATTTTCTGGAGGCTGCAACAGTATACCAGGTTCCTTGTTTTGGCCATTATAGTTCTTGCATTTTAGAATAGAATAGTGCATTGCTTGTACTCAGCTTAAGGCTGTCATTAGTTGTAATCATTTCGCATTCTATCAGATTGGAAATTCGCATTTGTATACCAAGAGTCTTGGTTGGAGCATATTTAGTGGTCATTCCAATTGTAAAACAATCATTGCAATATATATAGGAGTTATAAGGGTTCATGGCAATTGTTTGTTTTATTGTCAAGGCTGATTACATAACAATTGTTTGATAAAATGTCACTCCAACTTCTCTTGCATAACTAGTTGATAGATTGCATGCCAAGTGTTTGTAGAAATACCTCTTGGCTGTAGGTGTGCATTTCATATCAGAATTTCATGTATTTGCATTCGGAAAAGAACAAAAAGAAGTTGCATCTCATTTTAGTCTTCTCATTAGTTACCTTGCAATCATTTTTTATGCTTCATACTATCATTGGCATCGAAAACAAATCAGACCCAGCAAACTGAAACAAAACAACAGCAAACTAAGGTTGTAAGACAAGTGTTTGACAAAATTACCAAGGCACAAAAACAGGGGAAAAACATCAGATTTGTCAAGGCACTTTACACTCTCGGCCAAAGGACATCAGCGCATAAATCGGACGACAACGCGGCGCGTTGGCGTCTCAGAGGCGCGCAGGCGTCTCATATGGATCAGAGAACGAATTTATCATAGAAACACCTAAAGTGACTACTTCTACTTCGAATGCTAATACCGTAGAGTACAGTAAAATAACAAAAAAGCAATAGGATTGAGATAAAGAGATAGAATTGACAAAGGTAAGGAGAAGAAAGGAAAGAAATACTTACAATGTGGATGATGAAGCTTCCACCAAAAATGTCTTCAAAACCTGTACACAAGAGGAAGAGAGAAATTGTTGGGGCTGTATAGGGGCTGCCTCAGTCAAACCCGTTTTGGTGTTTCCACCTCCACGAACAGCCAGATAGATAGAGAAGTAGAAATGAAGTAAAGAGCACTAAAGCACTACAAAACAGTGTTATGCTACTCAACCAAGTAATAGAGGAGAGGAGTGAAAGCTTATTACCTCCAAGAGCACTCAAGGCTAATGGGGAGAAAATGAGAGGAGGAACTCAAGCCTCCGCTGCAATGGTGTTTTGTTCCACACTTGCTCTATTGATGTTGGAGTGTTGATGTTGCTGCTATGAAGTGTAAGTGTTTGCTAGAATGCTTGGAAGAGGATGTGAAGCTTGTGGATGAAGTCCAAAAGTGGTGAAGAGATCTTGCAACCCTGAAATGCAATTCCTAGGATTGAATATGAAGGAATGAGGAAGAAAACGGCCATATTCGGGTTTGTCGGCCAAGGAAGGCGTTACAAATCGACCCCCAATGGGAAGGGTAATTCCTTTGCAAGCCCCAGATGCGAGATTCTGTCAGGGACGTAAGCACGCTGCATGGACATTTGCGCGCCACGTGGGCGTCCCTGAAAGAAACGCCTCCATTGATGCTCAAAACAGGCGCCAAGTGTGATGCAAGCAGCAGACTTAGGTGGAATTAAGCCTCCGAACTTGGTTTTCTAAGGTGGATAAAGGGAAAAAGGGGATTTGGACATTGGGTGGAAATTCGCTCTTATACATCACCTTACAAAAGAAAGAGCGTACCCCAATTCTGCTTGTTGGAAGAGACAAGTTTCTGATAGATTCAACCCGACTTGGGTCAATTCGAGTTCCCTCTTTGGAGACAATGTGGCCAAGCAACTTGCCCTTTGTCATCGCAAAGATGGACTTTTTAGGATTCAATGAAATTTTATGGTATCTGCATTTGTCAATGACTTTCCCTAAGTGCGAAAAATAATCTCCTCATATCTTCGAGAAAATAATGAGGTTGTCAACATAGACAACGATTGTTTTATTCCTGAAGTCTCCAAACGCCAAATCTATGGCTCTTTGAAATGTAGCATCGGAATTAATGAGGCCGAAGGGCATTCTTTCATATGCAAATGTACCCCACAGGGTAGTGAACGCTCTTTAGCCACTGCAATTTGATTATACCTTGAAAAACCATCCAATAAGGACAACATCTTTGAACCGGTAACCATCTAGAAAGTGTGCTCCATGATTGGCAAATGATAATTATCCTTGAGGGATGATTGATTCAAGTTCCTGAAATCTACACAAATTTTGATTTCTCCATTTTTCTTTTGTACAGGAATTCTTGAAATCTACACAAATTCTGATTTCTCTCATTTTCTTTTGTACAGGAACTATGTTAGACACCCAGGTGGAATGATGTATTGGAAAGATGATTTTAGCATCCACCATTCTCTGAATTTCCGCGTAGATGGTATCTTGGATCTGCGGATTGTAGTGTCTTTTTTTTTTCCTGAAGGGCTTCTCTTCAGGTTTAAGAGGAATTGTATGAGACAATTCTCTTGGTGTGAAAACTTTCAAGTGTTCATAGGACCAGGATCTCGGTATTGATTGAATAGAGAGATAAACCTCTCACTTTCGTCTGTAGTTTAATATGTACCCAAATTAACAAGCCGAGGCTTGTCATTTGTACGAATGTTTACTTGATGATACTCAACAGAGGTCCTATCTCTTGAGTTCTTTTGATCTTGAATATATTTGTCATGTCTGTCAAAAATATTCTCCAAGGATACCAAGCCCTTGGGAATTTTATTACCCTTCAACTGGATAATGCTTGTGTCTGGCTCTTTTGAATTTTCTTTATCTTCAACAACTTTTGGCACATTGAAGACTTTTCTTACTGATTCTCTGAAAGAAAATGAACTTCCCTCGAAGAACAATTCTTTGAAATTATCTCCCATAACAAGAAATTCCTTAATGTGGTCATCCTCATCAAAGACTTGCCAGTTATCACAGTTATTAGGTATAGCTGGCCTGTATATAAGCTCAATAGAAAATGCATTTTGAAGAAAGTCAAAATGTGGCATGAAAAGAAAAGCTGATACCGCAAGGGAATCTGCTCTGCTATTGTTTAGACGTGGAATGTACTTGATGTCAAATGCTTCAAACCAATCTATTGCATTCCACACCTTGTTTCTGTAATGTCAGAGACGATTTGCTTTTACTCTGAATTGGTCAACCCGCTTGACAACCAGCTCCACATCACCTTCAACTTTAAGTTGTTTGATACCCATATCCTTTGCATTTCTGAGGCCTAGTAAAAATGCCTTGTATTCCGCAGTATTGTTTGTGCATTCAAATTGCAAGCGGTATGCGAACAGATATAAACGTCCTTCAGGAGAAATTATTACAACTCTCGCACCCGAACCAACAGTAGAGCAGCTGCCATGAAACTGCATAGTCCACAACTTAGGATCATCTGCTGATTTATCTGCAGGACATGCAACCTCTTGACTTTCTTCAGGTATCTCTGACAGCATAGCATAAGTACCAAGTCTCGTTTCTTGATATAGAATTTGAGCTTGAGGATCTTGAGACTTCACCACAACAAACCGAGACTTAGGCTTTGGTTCTAGCTTGAATGTACCATTCTTTAGTGAAATAGTCGTAGAAAACCAATCCACTTGTATTTCTCCATCGAGGTCTTTGTAGAAGCTTCTGCTCATAGCTAGCTTGAATGTCAACTACTAGGATGGTCATCATAATCTTTTTCTCGGGACAAGCCGCCAACCTCACTTTAGCATCCTTCAACTGTCTGACCAACGACATCAACTTAGACTCCAGTGAGTAACATTTATCTTTTGTCTTGGTGCACGAAAGTCCTAGAGCATTCATTACTTGTAGAGGCATGATGTTGTCCGAGGCTCCTGAATCAATGATACAATTGCTCAATTTGAAACCCCCTGTATACAAAGAGATATAAAAGGGCTTAGGATTGTCTTCCGCTGATACGGATGATTCAAGCAATGTAGGTTGCATGACAGGTTTCTTCTTCACAACCTTAAGAAGTCTATCTAGCTGTTCTGGATGATCTTGGAGATATTCCAGCTGAGAAATCTGCACTTTATTCTTCATCAGGGAGTCCACAATATCAAAATTTTTTGAAGACGAGTCTTGAGCAATTGCTTTTACGTTCTCCTAAGAAGGCTTGGGATTAGAAGCAGAAGCCACTTCTTTTCCTTTTCCTTTTTCTTTTTCTTTTTCTTTTTGTGCTTTCAGTCTCTCTTCTTCTTTTTGTGCTTTCAAATGTTGAGCTCGTGTAAACACAGGTATTGTAAAATTTTCAGGGTTTACTGCAAGAGAGTACTGACAGGGATCTTCTTCTTCTTCAATATCAGGTTCACTTTCAAAGTATCCCGTTGTGGAGTCGCCATTGAAGTTGTCCGATTGTGGTAAGACAACATTCGAACTTGGTGTTGGTACGAAGCTTGGACTTGGTGCAGTTTTAGTGTATCCCATAATCTGATTCATTCTTAAGTTTTCAGGACATGTGGAGCCGGTATGTGCATTGGTATCATGAAAGGAACAAAACATTGTGTGTTGAGCAAAATCAGTTGTTTGTTTCGGTGGGGCTGGCTGTCATTGCCTATAATTGTTGTAAGGCTGAAAGTTATTTCTCCTTGGCTGGTACGGTTGTTGAGGTTGATATGGTTGCTGAGGTTGGTATGGTTGCAGTGCAGGCATCACGAGTGGTGCAGGTTGAGTAGGCAATTGCCTCTTTAGAATAGTCATCTCATTAGCCACCTTTTGTAGCAGTGGGTCTACAGAACTCTGAACCAAAGGTCTGATAGTATCTCCCTTCATCTTTCCAGAAGTAATCATGTTGTCCTCAATCTCTATAGCACCCTATTGTGTATTCTCTAATTCTGTTTCATTAGCCCATTTCAGGAAAATGGTTATCTTGGATGGAAGAGTGTTGACAAAACTGCTTAACGGAATCTCAGGTGACGGATTGAGTGTATGTGAAAGACGTGTGACTAGGCGATTAAACCTTGCCAAGAAACTCCCTCATTGGTTCGTTGACCTCCATCTTTGAATTTGAAAGCTGGGCGAACAACTGGTGACTGTTTTCAGCTGGCTTGAATCTTGCCAGGAATTTCTTGCTCATAGTAGCCCAGTTTGTGATGCAACCCGGCTCCAGGTGATTGAACCATTTTGTTGCATTTCCCACAAGGGTTTCAGCAAAGAGACGCACAACAATGTCTTCATGAGCCACATGCAAAACAACGCAAGCCGTTGAGATATTATCATCAGCATGTTGATTTCCATCACCATGAAACTGTGGAAAGTGCTTTCTCGACCCCTTAGGTAATTCATGATTTGCTTCCAAGGCCAAAGGTCCAATTTGATCATGCCAAGGCAGCGGGATTGCCCTTCTCCGATTGCGGTTATTGTTATTATAATTATCACCCATCGTTTTTGGTTGAATTATAGGTTTCTTCTTGTTTGACTTCGTGTTCTTCTTTGACTTTAGGTACTATGTTGAACTCAGGAATTGTGTTGGATGGTTCTCCAACTTCTGTGGGGCATGTTTTGTGGAAAGAAAGGATTTGAATCAACATCTCCTTGAAAGAGAGGATTTGTTCTCCTCGTATAAATTTTGTAAGCCAGGATTTCTTAATTCCACGCAAGAGGTGGCAATACAGGTCTTTTGACTGCAATATCGACTCTCCTTTCTTGTTCATCTAGAATGGTAGCAGCGTTTCTCCATTGAGTAGGGGTTTCTTTCTTCTCAAATATGAAACTCCTTAGGCAGCTGATGAAGTCTACTTGCTATCCTTTAATTATCTCAAAATTTGATTGGATAACTGCAGGTGTAAGATCAGGCTGTTGAACTAGAGCAAGAGGATGCTAGAGACTCATTCCCGTGACATAAAGCGCAAGCTTTCTTTGAAGTTTTATGCCTCGTGCCCCATGGTGGGCGCCAAAAACTTGTTGGCGTTTCAATTCGCACCTCTAGAATGCGGATTAGAAACGAACAACTATGCACAAATAAACTACTCTTCAAATTAGGAGGGTAAGCTCCCTCTTTGC
>VDFB02032039.1:64485-79843 GCA_007258455.2 Sequoia sempervirens
GATGTTGAGAATGTCCCTTCCAACAACTATTCCACATTTGATCCTATTTGGATCAATGTTGAGAATATGTATTCAAATAATCATTCTACTAGCTATGATGATTCTGCAAATGTAATCTATGTCTCTGCTGCCCCTCAAAGGCCTAAGAGACCGGTCATTTATGTAACTCCAGCTAGTCCTTCTCCTAAAAGGATTTGTTCTATCGATGCTGTTCCATTTGATGGTGGCCCTCGTACTATTCCTATGGCTCCCTCTTATAGAACGGTAGCCCATACTTATGAGAATAGTATGAATAAACAACCAAGACTTCTTCAAGCACCTAAACCTATAACTAAAACACCTAGTGATAACGGTCTTGTCGAGCAACCTCGCGTTACTCCGAATAAGATCTCACTATGGGACTTGCTTCAGTTTGCTCTGGTTTATCGAGGTATGCTTCAGGAAGCCTTGCAAAAGATCCTCTTGCCTTCTTCCGCTAGGCCGGAAAATGTTGATGCGTTGATTGCATATATTCGCGCTGGTTCACCGAACATTACATTCTATCCGCAAGAGCTCTCGTCTCCGGAAGTATAGAAGCAAGCGGATCCTCTAATGATTATAGTTAATATTATTAAGATTGGCATTAGACGTACTCTTGTTGACGCTAGTTCGGTGCTCAATGTATGTAGTATTGATCTATTGCCTAAGATTAATATTGACGCATCTTCTATTAATGCTTCTTTTGTTGTTATTCGTAGGTTCGATAACGTTGTGCAACAAGCTCTAGGTACGATAGAATTACCTTTGCAGCTTGGACCTATTACCATACCTACCCTTGTATATGTTATGACAGAAAAGCTTCCTTATAACCTTCTTCTTGGTAGACCGTGGATTCATGCTATGGGTGCAGTCCCATCTACCTTGCATAATTCTATTAAGTTCATTGCTAACAATAAGGTAGTCACAGTTAAAGCAAGCCCTAATGCTATGCACTTATGTGAGATGGTAGGTGTTGGTCAGGCTTTGGTTGTGCCTACTCTCATTCCTTCAGTGTCTTCTAGTGTGTCGATGTTTACCCTAGCAGTACCTACTACAAAGGGTACTCTCAAGATGAACATCCCTGAAGAAGATCATTTTAAAGCAAGGAGTCTTAAGTGTGCTCCTTCCACCTCTCCTCAAAGGAACACATGTCTCGGTGATGATTGGGGTTCCTTACACTTTACGGACTCCTTCGTTGGGGAATATAAAGTCGACCCGATCCACTTAGACCTTCCTACAGCATCATCCACACCCGCTATCAAAGATATTTATTCTTCTGTATCGCGGGGCAATGTGGATGCAAATTGTAATGTTCTTGGTGTTGATCCTCCTTCAAGGGAAGGTGATCACACTTTTGTTAAAGAGGTTAATGTTGGTAGTCCTGTCAAGAAGGATGATGGCGATCCTGTAGAAGAGTGTGATCCCCCTTGCCGGAATAACGCTCTCAACGGAGATCCTCCTTTTTTTTCTACCTTCGTATCTTCTTCTTGCGAGCAATCAAACCTTTCTCCACAAGAGAAAGGGTTGCTTCCTGCTCCTCATCCTTTATCTGAGCAAGAGTGTATTTTGTTGCGGCTTCTAAAAGCCCGCTTAATCACTCTTCTCCTACTTGCAAGAAAACTCACAAACATGATGAAGGAAAATATTCCTTCTGCGCATACCATTGAGTGCTTGGGCATTCCACTAGCGAATATAAAGCCTTGAAGGACAAAATTCAACAACTTTGTGATTCAGGTGCCATCAAACTCCCGTTTGATTGACGCACCTGCCTTTACTTTGCATGACAAGTGATATCGAGGTTTACCTCTATCTTGTTCAAAGTATCTTGCATAGTTCTCCTGCCTTGTACGTTGGGGGTAGTGATAACTCATCTCAGAGATGTGTGTCCTTCTTAAGGACCCCTCTTCCTTTTGAAGGGTTCCCGAGGGACCTCTTTGAAAGCTTTTCTCTCGAACAAATTCTTTCACATCTAGCTTGGGGGCATCCCAGCTAGACCTATTTCATATCTTTGCATCTAGCTTGGGGGCAGCCTGACTATACCTCGCTTTTCAAACTGTGCGTCCCTTGAGTGGACCCCTCTTCTTACACCGGGTTCCCAAGGGACCCCTTTGAAAGTTTTTCGATCTGCGTGACCGGCTGCTTTAGATGATCTATTTGCGAGTAGACATGTCGTCGCTTTTAGATGTGTTCTATCTGCGGGTAGACGTATCGATGCTTTAGACATGTTCTATCTGCGGGTAGACATGTTGCTGCTTTTAGATGCGTCCTATCTGCGAGTAGACGTATCGAAACTTTAGACATCTTCTATGTGCGGGTACACATGTCACCGCTTTCAGGTACGTTCTATCTGCAAATAGACGTATCGACGCTTTAGACATGTTCTATCTGCGGGTAGACATGTCACCGCTTTTAGATGCGTCCTATCTGCAAGTAGACGTATCGACACTTTTTGGCATGTTCTATCTGAGGATAGACATGTCGCCGCTTCTCGACTCTGCGGAGTCTGCTTCTTGGGGTTTCCTTCAAGTGAGAGTTCTTGAAGGATGCCTTCCTTGTAGCTCTACGGGCTTGTAAGGCACTTTTTGGTGATACGAGTTTCCTCCTTGAGCGGGGTTTGCTTTTATCACCTCTCTTGTGGTGCGGGTTCTACTCTTGAGCGGGTTTTGCTTTCACCACGCGCTTTATCCTTCTCCTCTCTTTTGTATATACCGGATTGAAGATATGCACCTTCTTCATCCCGAGTATCTGCCCATTCTTCATCTTAAAGTTCTATGTAATTTGGGGACGACACAGTACCGAGACAACCTTTCACATCAAGGTCTCTTTCACTTTGCTGACTCGAATCCTTTACCTCTTTATGCCCTAACGTTGCTATCTGTGGCAGGTTCTTGTCTAATGTATTATCTGCTTCCTCGACGATTCAAGTATACATATCTAACCCTCCCTTTCTAGATCTACTTTACCGAGCACTCATCAGTGTCCGTGCTCGCTAAAGTGGGGGAAAAATGTATAAGAGTGAATTTGCACCCCATGTGCAAATCCCCTTTTTCCCTTTATCCACCTTAGAAAACCAAGTTCGGAGGCTTAATTTCACCTAAGCCCGCTGCTTGCATCACACTTGGTGCCTGTTTTGAGCGTCAGTGGAGGCGTTTCTTTCGGGGACGCCTACGCAGCGCGCAGACGTCCGTGCGGCGCACTTACATCCTGTTGATGCGTGTTTTGTGACACACCAAACACCTAGAATAAAGGAATGCCCAAAGGCAGCTCTATCCTCTCTTGAAAAATTACCTCTTATGCTAAGATTGCTAGAAAGGTCATACGGTAATTCCAATGTTCCGTTTTGGGGGATGGACAAGCTCAATGGATGATGTGATATGCTGGTTTCACAAAGGGACCCTTGGACAGTAAGTTGTTCGAAAGTAGGGATTTGGATTGATGTAACGTTGAATGCTCTTATATTTTGGGGATTTTCGGTTTGGAATAAAATAAAAGAAAAAGGGAAGAGGGTTAAGGAACTAGATTTATGCAAAACTACTCCTATGAACTTCAGAGACAAATGTTGGATAGTGAAATTTAAACCAATCTTTGCTTCGCCAAGCATAGCACTACAACTAGACAAAGACGGTGCAATCTTCAACGGGTTTACAAAAGATATCCTATTACACTATATCACCATCAATTCGACCAATGCATATAGGTAACAGAATTCAAGTTAAGCAGTTTTAATGTTCAGACTAACCTTACACATCAAATTGAAAATCATCCAATTGAAAAAGGTATGAACTAATTCCACTATTTCCAACACTATCAATCTTTCATTCATCTAAAATACTTGAAAACAAATTTACTCTATTTGAAGAAATCATGAAACCATGCGGGCTCATAAAAATAACAAATGCTCAACTCTGAATCCACTTATTATTTAAACAGCAATATTGCAACAATTTCATAAGTCTCTCCCTGAATAAATGAAATGAGTGGGGTTTATATAGGCACCCCAATTACAAAGCAACGGCCAAGATTAAATTTAAGATCAACGGCCAAGATTAAATTTGATAAACCCTAACCCTAAAAGCATAACCAACTCAAAGGACACATGGCGCAAGCAAAACAAGCCACTTGTAGTATGGAAAATGATGACACCTTGCACATCATTCGAGCAAGTGGGAATCCAGAATGCAATTCCCTTTGGATTGCTCCCTAGCTGCAAATGCAAGAAATTTGGCTATAACACAAAATCAAGTTCCTCCATTGAGATACTCGGTACAGAATCCAGTTGCACTCCGATCACATCCAAGGTTTCCAGGCACTGAGTGAAAGTACCTTCCCACCTATCCTCCTGCTTCTGAAAGCTATTCATGAAGGTCAACAGGGAAGACATATCATCAAGTTGATTCTCTGTAATAACTTGCACTTCTTTGAAGTAAATGTTCATCACACTTTTCTTCAATCCTTCTAAATCTAAGCCATTCGCATCATGATGCTCCTGCCCTGTTAATCCTTCAAGAGAAGTGAGGATTTTGAACTGAATTTTCTCAACTGCGCTCCGTATAGCAACACATTCTTCCTTCATTCCGTCATATGTCTTCTTTTTAGCCAATAAGGAATAATACCACCTGCTGAAATCATACGAGGCTCCTTCCTCGATAACACCTTCCTGGATCAATATATGCAAGGAAACTTCCTTTAGAACCCTCAAACGAGGTATCACTTTGTCCTGTATGTACTGGAAATCTTCCCAATTGTCCTCAACTTGACTAACTTCAGTCATAAGCAAGGCAGATCTGTCATAAGTTTGGGCGCACTTCTCTAAGAATTGCTCCATTTGTTTTGAAATATTGGTCAACCAACTCTTGGTTGCTTCACTCGTGATCCTCATAGCCTCAAGAACATCAACAGATTCTGGAGCAAGAGATGCTGGTGGAATAAAAGCTGCATTTTCCTAGCGCAAAGGGGCTGTTAGCTGCTGAATGAACTCCATCAGCCTTAGATTTTCTAACTCCAACCTTTCTTTCTTCTCCTCTGTTTTATCGAACTTCTCCTTGATGGCTTTGGAAGTGTCTGCCAACTCATGGAAATCCTGATCTATCGTGGTTGGCCCAATGTCCAACGTTGTAACTTCGTAATCCATAGGAGTAATCTGATCTCTTGGCTTATCAATTTTCGGGAATGCCACCTGTAAGATCCTGGATCCTGCATCATTCCTGGTAATCTGAGAATACTTCTTAGGCTTCTTCGGCGTTTTAGCTTTGCCAATTCTCTCTAGGAAGTCTTGTATGCTCTCAACTGGTTGAACTTCATCCAATGGTCTGGACTTCTTCATCAAACTTTCGGTTAACCAATCTGGGATTGTGGATAACTCCATCCCATCTTCTAACTGAACATCATCATTAATTCCTTTTAGAGCAAAAATTACCTCATCCCCTAGCTCTTCATTGTTCTCAAGGATCTCAGTATCTCCTGCGCCTTCAATCATCAAAGTATCATCTCCTTCTAAACACTCAGTGGGGGCTTGACCTTGGAGAGAATCCAACTGTTCTAACTCTTGAAACTCGATTTCCTGCTCATGGCTTGGATCGATATCAACAATGGATACCTTTTCAATTACTCCAACTGACAAAGCACTTGAAGATGATGGATTTTCAGTTTCTTTTTGTTTCTTACTCTCCAATTCTCCGTCAACTGATTCTTTTTCCTCTATGTGAAGGTTTTCACTCACCACCTTCCTCTTACTAGGGTATGAAGGTTCATCAAGATTTTCGCCAATTGCTTCCTCCTGGCTATCCTTATAGCTCAACGTGGCATAAGTAAGAGGAATTCCATCCTTTCTCAATCTGCTGATCTGATTGTCAACCCATTCCCTTGAGTAAGCAATAATGTCCTTCATCAATATGTTCAAATCGGTCAACTCGGGTTGTGTCCAGTTAGGCAATAGGATAGGCTTATCTTTTTCCTGTTCAAATTGAGGATGTATGTAGTCCCCGTTGTCTTTTACTTGATCAGGTATAGGGAACAAGTCACACCTTTTCACAAGTTCAACTGGAATTCTGGACCAAGTCTTCTTCCTAACTCCATACTCGTCTATTAGGTTAGACCAATAATCTTCGATCTGCATAACATGAAGGGACTTCTTCCCGTGAACTCTTAGGTATGGATCATAATCAGACCTTGGGTTATAAGTGTTGAACTTATTAAATTGCAACTCTACCCTTGCTGTCCTGGCTGATTGTAATGAGGGGCAGACTTCTAGCATTTTCCCAATTGCAACCGGAAAATCCACTCCTTGCTTATTCTTTTTCGCCTGAATAGAGTCTACACATGCCAATTGCCTTGCAACTTCAAGCATAACAATTTTGTCTGTTGGATACTGAGGAAGTCTGTACGGAGCATCCGAGAATCCATGAATTCTTATATAAGTAAATGTCGGAAACTGGATAAACCAAGATCCAAACTTGTCAAGCATCACCATAGCTTCTTTAGATAGCCTCCTCTACACTGTGCCTTGAAGAACTCGTGTGATATACATAAGGAAGGCGTCATTTGTTATCTTGAAATTGTCCCTGTAATGTAGCTGGAGCTGCGGGTAACAATCATATGATTTGAGTTGATCTTTCCGAAGTCCAACTTCGCCTTTACAAATCGATCCTCTGTACTTGGTGAATCGTGCCAAAATATAAACCACATAAGAACTCATGTAGAAGGTTTTGGTCTTCTCAAGGTTTCTCAACTGGAAATCGATATTATCACTTATTAACTTAGCCCAATTTATAGCCTCCATTCCCAATACGATCTCTTCCACGTACGAAAACATCCATACTTCAAAGAAGGCTCCTTGAGAAGTTCCCATAACCCTGTTTAGCATATGAATCATATCACTGTATTCTATCTTAAAATCCGTGCAAATTAATCTCTTTGGCAGCTTGGAGCGATGTCTTTTGGGTTCCTTGATCCAGTTAGAATTGACTATGTCCATACAGGATTCCTTGGCTTGATCGAACATGGCCTGTGATTCCTGTTGAGTCCTGTTCAACATTTTTCGGCGATGGGGAATACCAAATACTTCCCTGACTGAATCCTCTGTAAAATAGGCCAAGGTGATTCCATTGGGTGTTTTTACTGATCTTGTTTGAGGATTGTACCTTCTGGCGCACTCAACCATTAACTCACTGCACTGAACTGCAGGTGGAAATCCTGCTGCTTGATGAAGTCCGGACTTAACAATATTTGCAGCAATAGGCGTAGGCATTTCGTTCTCTGTGCCAAACATCCTTCTCTTGTGCTAAATCGCATTAAATTGTTCAAAGTTTGTATTTGCCACTTTCTTCCACTTCGAGGATAACTGGGATTCTGGATAAAATTCTTTCAGGACTTCCTTTACTTGAGCTTTCCTGACTCCACCTCCCACGTTCTTTGGAGAAGACATTGCGCCTGTAAGAAGCTTGAAGTTAGGATATTTTAAATAAATTTGCAAAAAGGCGATTTCTTGGCTGGAGAAAAATAAAAATTAATTTAAAATCCAGAACTTGATTAAAGGCTGTGTAAAGAATAAATCCTTAATGAAATTTGATTCGCCTTTATTATTTTTAACGAGCATTCATGGAAATTTAAATAATTTTTTGGATTTTTAAAGGTTTATACTGAAGTTTTCTCAAATCCACAATGAACAAATTCTTCTCCCTTCTAAAATCCCCAATGATAACCTTGCAGTTGCTTGAAGAAAATTTGAAATGGAAGAGGAAAATCGAACTCTTATGTTCTGGAACTTATGAAAAATCTGCTTGCAGCTGAAAAAGACGTCTTTCTCTTGAGAGAGCTTTGCCTGTAAAAATTTCGACATTGCAAATAATGAAAATAAGCTCACAAGATTATCTTTTATAATAAAAACCTTCCCAAATTGGCTCAATTCGACTTCTTCCTCTCATTGGTTGTCTTTTGCTTTAAAAACGAAAAAGCAATCTTATCGTGATCTTTGACTTTTCAAACCAGGCGTCCCTTTTGGCTTGATAATTAAGTTTCAAAATAAAACTTAAGTTATTTCTTTTATTATTGCCTTTAGCAAAATTCGACCCTCAAGTGGACTTTTTCACTTTGCAACTGGAATTTTCACTTACCAAAGTGATTTTGCCTTAGAAAATTTTCGATTCTTCCTTGAAAAAATTCGACCTTCAACTGGAATTTTCCACTTCCCAACTGGAATTTCACTTTGACTCAATTTCCTAAAGTCCAGTTCAATAATTTCTCTTGCCTTAGTCGATTTTCACTTTGTCCAACTGGAATTTCGAACTCTCCAACTGGATTTCCTTGTAGAAGGCGAATTTTCTCAAATAGATGAATTTTCTCTTTGATCAATGGATTCCTCAACTGGATTTTTTGAAGATTCAACTGGATTTTCCTGATGGCGTACTTCTTCCAGACTTAGGCGCATTTTATCATGATTTGCTTGCTTTTTATTTGATTTTTCAGTGATTTTCTCTCAAAGGCGCGATTTTGTCTAGTTGATTTTTTACCCTTGCATGCGCTTTTTTCTCTGCTTTTCTCATCTTGCATGCGCCTTTTCTCTGCTTTTCTCACCTTGCATGCGCTTTTTCTCTGCTTTTCTCATGATTTTTCGACCTCTGCTTGATTTTTGCTTGCTTTTTAGTTCCAAAAATGGAAACTTTCGACCCTACTGCCAGTGACAGCTAGCACTTTCTAAAATAGAAACTTACTAAAAATAGAAAAAAGCAAAAAGCAACTTTCTAAAAATAGTAACTACCAGATTGGTCCAGAAATGCCAAAAACGGAAAAAAGCAAAAAAGCAAAAAAGCAGAATCCCTAAAAAATAGGAAGTGTCAGAATTGAGCGAAAGCACAGGCGATCCTCGTCTGCAGGGCCCTCTAAGCACTTCTATGACGTTTACGTTCAGTTTTAGGCCCAAATTCCCAATTTGGCTTGGATGATGACTCCAGACTTTGACATGAAATTTCCCAGATACCAGAGACTATGAAATTGCTACTCAAAGCTAAACCCTAAGAGCAAACCAGCGAGGGTCCCCATTTGCAATGGGGCGATGTGTGGAAAAGGTCACAACACGTCCCTGACAGAATCTCGCGTCTGGAGCTTGCAGAGGCATTACACTTCCCATTGGGGTTCGATTTGTAACGCCCTCCTCGGCCGACTGACCTGAATATGGCCGTTTTCTTCCTCATTCCTTCATATTCAATCCTAGGACTTGCATTTGAGGGTTGGAAGATCTCTTCACCACTTCTGGACTTCATCCACAAGCTTCACATCCCCTTCCAAGCATTCTAGCAAACACTTTACACTTCACAGCAACAACATCAACACTCCACCACGTCAGTAGAGCAAGTGTGGAACAAAACACTATTGCAACAAAGGCTTGAGTTCCTCTCATTTTCTCCCCCATTAGCCTTGAGTGCTCTTGGTGGAGGTGGTAATCTTTCACTCCTCTCCTCTATTACTTGGTTGAGTAGCATAACACTGTTTTGTAGTGTTTTAATGTTCTTTACTTCATTTCTACTTCTCTATCTATCTGGCTGTCCGTGGAGGTGGGAACACCAAAATAGGGTTTGACTGAGGTAGGCCCCTATACAGCCCCAACAATTTCTCTCTTCCTCTTGTGTGCAACTTTTGAAGACATTCGTTTGGTGGAAGCTTCATCACTCGCACGATCGTAAGTATTTATTTCCTTTCTTCTCCTTACCTTTGTCATTTCTATCTCTTTATCTCAATCCTATCGCTTTTTGTTATTTTACTATACTCTGCGGTATTAGCATTCGGAGTAGAAGTAGTAACTTTAGGTGTTTCTGTGATAAATTTGTTCTCTGATTCCATACGAGACACCTGCGCGCCTCTAAGACGCCAGTGCATCGCGCTGTCGTCCGATTTTTGAGCTGATGTCCTTTGGTCGAGAGCCTGTCGGTTTGTCCAGAGACCTCTGTGACCTTCTCTTTCAAATTCTAAAACTTTCGCTGCTGTTCCATTGAGGTAATATAGGGCAGTTCGCCCCGTGAGGATCTCTAAACGAAGAGAACTCGTGAGTAGCGAATCCCCCTATATCACAGGTGAATTTCATATGAAGGTTTGTACCAGATTTTTTTGAATTAACAAAAGATATATCTGCTCTGATGAAGAAGACTGTTTTCAAGTGGACAGAAGAAGGCAAGAAGGCATTCATCGCAATAAAAGAAGCTATTAGCCAAGCACCAATGTTGGTCTGTCCCGACTTTGATAAGGATTTTATCCTTTATTGTTATGCATCAAAACATACTTTGTCTACCATACTTACATAGAAGCTAAATGAAGAAACTAAGTCTCCAATAGCTTTCATGAGTACTAGTTTCAAAGATAGTGAGTCACAATACTCTCAGATTGAAAAGAATGCATATGCAGTGGTCCGAGTTGTAAATAATTTCAGATTTTATATCTTGAATTCCCATACAACAGTGTATGTCACCGATCTAGCAGTTAAAAGTGTGCTAACTCAACAGGAGATGGGCACAAAGAGAGGAAACTAGGTCGCAAGAGTGCAAGAGTATGACTTGGAGATCAAGTCGACCAAACTCGTTCACGGGAGAGGTCTTTGTCAGTTGATAGTAGAGGATGGTGATAAGAAGCTCCAAGCCAAAGGTGTACCTGAACTTGAACCTGAAGATAAAGAGGATGTTCCTATGGTCCTACTGGTTGAATCTACAAAAGAATGGTTTACTGAGATATGGTACTACTTGACTTATGGTGAATGCTCGAGACACCTAGATAAGCAACAAAAGAGAACACTAAAGTTGAAAGTGCAAAATTATGTGCTTATAAATAACATTTTATACAAGCGAGGGCTTGACAAAAAAAAAATTTGTGTGTCAACAAAGACCAACAACGGCATTTATTGGAAGGTTTTCATAGTCAAGCATGCGGTGGCCACTTTTCATCAAGGGTTACAACATTCAAAATCCTGCGAGCACAGTTCTTTTGGCTGACTATGTTTTGCGACACATATGAATGGGTGCACAGATGTCAGTTGTGTCAGCAATTTGCTGGCAAGATGAAGTTGGCAACCATTCCTCTCAGGCCAGTTGTCATAGACGCTCCATTTCAGCAATGGGGTTTGGATTTAGTTGGTCCTAACAACCCATGTTCAAGCAAGGGGCGTATTTATGTTCTAACAGCCACAAATTATTTCACAAAATGGGTTGAAGCTATTCCAACCAACCGAGCTACCTCCGAAGTCGTGTGACTTCTTTAAGGAAAATATTGTTACGCACTTCAGGGTGCCTTGCAAAATTGTGACAAATAATGCAACATGTTTCTCATCTAAGGAGCTACTAGAGTTTTGTTTTGATCACGGTATCACTTTATCACATTCATTAGATTATTACTCTCAAGGTAATGAACAAGTTGAGTCATCAAATTAGAACATAGTCACAATCATACGCAAATTAGCTGATTCCAGTCAACGAACTTGGCATAAGAAACTCTACGACGCTCTTTGGGCTGACAGAATTAAACCCCAAGAGAGCCATTGGTGCCTCACCCTTCATCATCATGTATGGTACGAAGGCTATGTTACCTATCACACTGGAGTTGTCCACCTTGTAGCTGGCTTCCACAGTAGAAGATGGGGAGTTCACAGATCCTATTTGAAAGCATATCCTGTACCTGAAAAAGCTTCAAGAAGAAAGGGTGGAGGTTGTAGATAGAATCACTCACCATCAGGAGCAGGTGAAGAAAATTTTGAATAAGAAAGCTTGCCAATAAGATTTTGAGGTTGGAGATCAAGTCCTATTTTGGGATAAAAGACACGAGCCCAAGGGAATGCACGACAAATTTGATTCCCTGTGGTTGGGGCCATTCAAGTTTCACAAGCTCGCATGGGAGAACACTTATATTCTCTCGCGCCTGGATGGAAGTCTCCTCCCACTACCACACAATAGGCAATATTTGAAGCACTTCATCCCTTCGAGGGTGGAGTAAATTTTTTGTAAATATTTTTCCTTTCTATTTTCGTGATGTGTTTCCCCTTTCCGTGATGTGTTCGTTATGTTGTGTTTCCCCTTTCCATAACAGCTCTATCGTGTTTTAGGTGATTCGACATCCTGTTTTAGGTGATTTTTTTTAGGGAAGTTCCAACTATTAGATGATTCTAGGAATTCTTATCATAGGTGACTTAGGGAAAAAGTCTTGTTCTAGGTGATTAGGAAATGTTCCCGACTCCGATGCCCAATGGATAAGGCATTGGTCTATGCCATAGTAGCCGAGAGACGCGTCTCCTGCCCCCTTAAGATGCGTCTCCGGCACTGTACCGGTCTCTGGAAACGCCTCAGTCAAGCCAGGAGACTTTCCCGCCGTCTTCCACGTCTCCAAAAAATAAATCGACGTCTCCCGCCGTCTCCCGCTAGGTCTCCCGCCGGTCAAAGGGTCAAACATGGAAAAAAAAGCGAACATGTCTAAAAACGCAATTTTTTTTTAAGTCTCAGACCTCATTGTTTCATCGCGTGACTGGAGAAGACAGCGATTGGGCTTTGGTAAGTGATTTTTTAATTTCTTTTTAGTTTTTAAACTTTTCATTCCCTCATTCAAGCCGACGGCGACCCACACCAGTAATTTGAATCTCTTTTTTGAAGCAAGCCGTATATTTCAGATTGTTTTATTTAGCATCACCAATAATCTCCAAATTAGTCACCAGTAATCTCCACAAGAGCATTGCCCCTGTTTAAAATCGTGGAATCTACAGATTCCACGATTTTAAACAGGGGCGATACTCTTGTGGAGATTACTGGACCAAAACACAAGCGAGTTGTAGGTTGTGGTAACCGTTGCCAATCAGACTCAGAAAATATTATGAGATTTGCTTCACCATTGATGTGTATTCTAGGAAGCATTATCTAATATCTTTATTTTGAATATTATATTTATTAATATTATACTATCCTGTGAGACATTGTTTACCACTGTGTGTTGGCGTAACAACTAACACCTCTGGAGTAAAAGTTGTTATGAACAGCCTATGTACACTACGCAATGAGTGCTCTTCAAATTAGGAGGGGAAGCTCCCTCGTTGTGCTTTGACAAAAATACTTGCAAAGGAAAATAAGCTAAACTATGTCCTGTCTTTTTGTTTCAGCTGTAGAGGCACAAGGCTTTCTTGAAAGAACTTATACGTTGCAGCTGAGTTTTCTCTGGTTTTGCAGATCTACTAACTACAACTTAAATTTAATCTATCCAATCTCCTCAGGAAAAGCAGAGCAAGAGGAAACGGAGCAAGGTTTGACTAACTGACGATAAAGAGTTTAGATTCTCTACTTGAAGGCAAGGTGGCACAACTATCATCTCAATCTAAACAAGCTTATTGGGCACAAAACAGATTTAAGAATTTACCATGACAATCTTATGAAACCCTATGTGGCATAACACTTGATCAAAATAGTAAAGACTTCACAAACAAGTTTTATCATCACAATCTCACGAAACCCTATGTGGCATAACACTTGATCGTAATGATAAAAGTCTCACAAAACAGATTTATCTAAGCTATGGGAGGAATTTACCACGCCAATCTTATGAAACCCTATGTGGCATAACACTTGATCAAAGTAGTAAAGACTTCACAATACGATTTTATCATCCCAATCTCACGAAACCCTATGTGGCATAACACTTGATTGAAATAATAAAAGATTCACAAGACAGATTTATCTAAACTATGGAAAGAATCCACCATTACAATCTCTTGAAACCCTATGTGGCATAACAATTAATCGTAATAGCGAAGACACATGAACCATACCAAAAAAGCAATATTGAGGGCAAGGTAGGCGCAGCATATATTTCTCTCTCAAGCAAAAGTTATTTACAAATGAGCAAAAGCTCTTATTTATATACATCAAGGTGTAGGGAACCCTAAAATCACCTTGAGTCATCTACAGTTTTTGCAATGCATGCAAGACTTGCTGCCAAACCCTAATGAAGTAAACTATACAGTCAACTGAAACTACCATCAGTAAACTGAAACATCTAATCTAAAAATGGACAATTGTGCGAGCATGCACGTCCTTATTGAAAGCGAGTTAACTGGAAGACTACCATCAGTTAACAAAAAACCCTAAAAGAAACTCCAAGTAAATAAGGCAAATCTCAGAATAGATATGCATGTGATGACAACATCAAGTTAACTTGAAAGGGTAACACCAAGTTCAACTCGTGTGTGTAATGTCTATCCTGAGAGGTGGGAACTGAAGTTTACTGGTCGTGATCTCGAGCAATCAATCCCTCAACGAGATTGTTGACTGTATCACTATCTGGAACTATGAGACTCTGACGAAGAACACTATGTCGATGTAGCATATCCTCACCAGCTGTGATCTGAGACTGAAGTTCGCCTCTACTCGTCGTTGCCTCGTCGAACAATGCTGACATGATTGTAAGTTGAGTAACCTTACAGCCAATGGTCTCCCCACTGAAAATGGTATGAATGAGTGCCTGGAGTTCTGACTGAACATCAGTAAGCTCCACGTAGGCACCACCCTCGATCTGGTAACGGCACGGTAAGCGAGAAACTAAGGTTCTCACAGACCGGAGTGCACTAGTGACGTGCTCTCTACTCTCAGCCAACTCTGATGCTAAACTGTCCTCTATCTTTACCTTGAAAACCAACTGTGTTTTCCAAGAGTAGATAGCCTCTCTGTCTTCTGCATCTGTGGCTGCATCATAAGCCACACTCAGGTGAGCAATCAAAATCTCATCCCTGGGTTTATTAATTGCCATATCCCGCTCCTCATCCTGAAGACGAATACGGAGCTCTCGTGCATTGTACCGCAACTGATATAACTCTGTGAGCATGGTACGGCCTCTAGCAACGAACTCTTCTTCCCATTCCTCCAAATGCTTGCCATATGCAACTAAGTGATTGAGTTGACTTTGCTCTGCTGGAGGCTCAAGCATCGGCAGAAGGGTGTTAATGGCATCAGGTCTATGTACAAGGCTAGAAATATACTGTCGAAGCTGTCTGATTTCAGCCTTGAGGGCTGCCTTATCCTCTGCATCGTTCAGTATTCTATCCCTGGCACTGTCTGTAGCAACTTGTAGAAGATCAACCTGAGTCTAGCGTGTGCTGCGACCAAGGTTGACTGTGATAACCTCAAAATCCTGAGATTCTAATTCAGCCAAGTTCTTCCCCTGTGGAGGCACGGCAGTCTCGATGACGATCTCCATGTCAGTGTACATGAACCATGTTCTTAACTCTCTTATCTGGCGCATCCTGGTAAATGTCATCAAAATCAGAATGATTGAGAACATAGGATGGCTGCCTCCTCTTCCTTCCTAGCCGAAGCCATCCAAGATTGATCTC
>VDFB02032040.1:0-21541 GCA_007258455.2 Sequoia sempervirens
ATCATTATTCTTCTTATCTATCAACTTAGGATGTTTCAATGTGATAGTTGTTTTAGGAACATGTTTGGTGATATGGTTGATGCTAAGTGAAGGATTTTTTGATGCTTTTAAAGGAAAATATTTGAGACCTCTTGTGTAATCTTGTTGATAGGGCTCTATAGGAACAAAAATGCCTTGTTCATTCATGTCACATCCTTTTCCACTATAACCAAGTTTATTCATAAGCTTATAACCTCTTCCATTAAATTTTTTTATTTCTTTCAAATTTTCTAGTGGCTCAGAATTATTTGTGTCAAAATTAGTTGTGTAACTATTTTTTTCTTGAATGGATGTAGAAGTTTCACCCTTTGTAAGCTCTTGTGTATGTTGTGTTCACATTATTGTTTTCTCTTTTGCTTCTTCAATCTTGTTGATGATCTTGTATTCTCCCATGAATGTAGATGTGAAATCAAATGAACCCTAGTCATCTCTCAACAACTTTGATGTTGTTTCAATCTCTTGTTGTTATACTGCTATAGGTTCTATCTTTGAAGTTGGAATTAATGTTTTGAGAGGACTTGTCATTCCTTTTTCAACATGTAAGCAACTTTTAGGTTCAGGATCAATTTCAACTTTGTAAGTTATATTATTGTTGTAAACATACTTCATTATGCAATGAAGAGTTTAAGGCACAACATGCATCTCATGAATCCATGGTCTTCCTAAAAAGAGATTATATGAGATCTCATAAGCCATAACATGAATAGGGGTTTGTAATGTGGCCTTTCTAATAGTAATAGGAAAATTGATCACTCTAAGCATTTGCTTACCTATGTTATCAAATCCTTGAATCAATAAGGAATCAGGTTAAATTTATGATTTATCTATGTGAATTTTGTCCAAAAGAGTTACACTACACACATTAAGAGATAAACCATTATCAAAAAGTGTTCATTTAATCCCTATTGTCCTTTATATAGCTATTATCATGAATTCTTCATTTTTCTTTCTCACTTCCAAGGGAGTTAACTCACTTTAATGAAAGGTAATGTTAATGTTAACCACTTTCATTCCTTGAATTAGAGGTGCCACATCACTTGGATTTTACCTAGGGGAAATTACAACTTGTTGCAAAGCTGTTTGAAGCATGGTGTCGTAACTAGGTGAGGCTTGAATAAGATCCCATACTCCTTTCCACTATGTGATGGTAAACGAGGAGTGCTAGGTAGGATAGGTTGAGGAAATGGTAATGAAACAAGATTGGGTTGCAGTTGTCTATTATTCCTTATGTTATATGTATGAGCAATAGTATTATAACTTAGTTATTGTGAAAATTTCTTCTTAGGTGACTCAAGGATAAGAATAGGTTTGTTTCGAGTTTTATGTTTGTTTGAAGGTGGGTAAAGGATAAGTTGAAGTTGGATAACATAAAGTTTTCTTTATTTAGGTTTCTTGGAACAAGCCTTATTGGATGAACCTTACAATATGAATTCCTCAAGGGCTTCATCTAACATGTCAAAGTCATCACTACTAAAGGGCTTGAGGGATAGGTTAACTTGGAAAAGGATATTTGACATACTCAAATAACTATACTTTCTCCAAGGGATTCATGAATTTATGCTTGATTTGGTTTAAAGTTTTTTTATTTTTGTGTTTATTTATGTTTTCTAATGAATTCTAAATGAAGTCTACTACTAATGAAACAAAAGTGAAATAATGTAACTCTATCAACAATGGAAACATGTACTTGAAATGAACTCAAAAATGTGTGATACAGAAAATCAACAGACTAAAACATTGATCTAACTACAACAAACAAAAGCACATAAATGAAGCTTTTAACACTAAATTTTTTTTATTCAAATTCCAATAGGGACTAGGACACCAATGGGTGACTTAGTCCAAATCAAGGTTTTTTACAGACTCAATAATTTTAAAATAAACATGTAACACATAGAAATTAGGGAATATTTCCTTCAAAGGGACTAAGATGGATAGACTAGCGTTTTAGTCCCAATTAGGGTTTTTATAGCAAAAACAAGGAGTTTTGAGTGGTTTACTATGTTTCTAGGTTGTCTATTCAGGTGACCTATGTCCAAGAACAAAATTTTATGCAATTGAATTTAAACACAAATGATAAATGATAAGCAAAAAGATGCAATTGTGAATGTAGTTTTTCAATCTTAAATGAACTAAGAATGCTTCTAAATGCACTTAAAATGTAATGGAAATTCAATTTTTTTATTTTTCAATGATATGAAATGATGAAAAGATGCAAAAATACAACCTATATACACTTTCACTAATGCAAGATTTAGAAACCCTTGATTCAATTTCACTAATGCAAAGATGAATGCAGCCTAGATCTAGGGCTATAGTGGTCTCCAAATAAGAAATTAAGGGTCTAAAGGTCAGGTTCACCAAAATGAACTGAAGGAAAATAGGGACCACATTTGGGGAAAGAATGTGTTAGATCCTCTCCCTACTTGGTTTTCCTTTGTGGGTGGTTAATTAGGAAACCTAGGATCCTCAATCAACTGACTATCAACACAAGGTGAGTCAACACGATTGAGGAAGACCTAGTAGGTTCCCTTCTTTATTTTGAGGTGTTCACTACCAAGCTAAAGCTTAGAAATGATAAATAAAATGAAATCTATGAGATCTAACAATGCAAGCTAAAAGATGAATGCATAAATGAACTTTAACAGACTAGAAATTAGAAAGTATGCACCTAGGAACTTGTCTACAAATTCCAAAAGGAATCCTAAAATACTAAATTTTTTATATTTTATGCTTACTAGGACTAAGACACTAGTCTTGGTGTATGTGTCCCAGTGGAGGTTTTCAAGTAGAATCTAGAATCTTTAGATGTCAAAAAAAGATCTTCAAAAAAATAAAAAATAAAAAGGTATAGTAGGACTAAGATGCCCAAGGTGGCATATTAGTCTCCTTTTTCTTTCTTGAAAAATCAGGATTTGAACTTGATGCCTTTCTCTTGCAATTTCTTCCAATCTATATCTATAGATCTGAACCTATGGGAAACCTAAAAAACAAGGGTATTTTGCTAATTTTTTATGGGGATTTGGTTTGTTCAAACCCCTTGTTTCATAGTTAAACCTTGATGAAGATACATAAATTTGAAAATGGAAGTGTACATGGGTCATCCCACAATAATGGGTTACACTTTTTGGCCAAACTTGACATTGAAATCAACATTTTTCAAGAAAACTTCACTTTAGACACTTATAGTAGGTAAACTATTAGGAATTTGAACATGATGTAAACTAGTGATTTGTGATATTTTGTCTATAGATTTTAAATGTACTTTAAAATAAAATTTAAATTAAATTGTATTTTTTTTGCGTCTCCCTTGATAACTAGTTTTTAATAATAAACAACATTTTTAAAAAGTGGTGTGTACTTCGGCTCGCATAAGTTTTTTTCTACAAAGGATAAAATTCAAATTCTTTTGAATTTAGGTTGGGAACACAAGTATCTAGGGATTTCATTTTTTTTCATAGCATTTTGTTGAATATTTTTCTTTTAATTAAGTTTTGAAGTCAAAACATTTATATTTTAGACATAGGTGCACTTTGGCTCGGATAACTTTTTTGGTATGTATTGAAATTCAATTTTCTTTTTGTTAGAATAGGGACATCAATACCTAGTGGATATATATTTTTCAAAAAATTCCTCAAATTTGCTTTTTCCACAATGATTTTCATCAAACTTGACTTTTCGATTGAAAAACCTATGTAGAAGTAAAACCAAAATAAAATATAAAATAAAAACAAAATATATTAAATTTATAGTTGCTGGAAAGCACGTTTCAATCACTACAATAATCCAATTCAGTTTATCAATTTGACTCCATTTGCACCTCCTTCCCAAGCTTTGATAGTCAAAAAAATGCATAAATTTTGAAATGGTGGAGGGGAAGGTGAAAAAAGGGGGTTCATTAGAACCCCCCTTCTAATGAAGGGAGTTCATTCGAACCCCCCTTATATGGTAAAGGGGTTCATTAGAAGGGAGGGTTCATTAGAAGGGGGTTAATTAGAAGGGTTCATTCTTGCTTCATTAGAAAGGAGTTAAACCATTTTAAATTTTTATGATAATTTCTAATTATTCTTTTGTTCAAAAAATTGTAACCCACTATTGTGGGTTTACCGTATTAATGAATGCCCTAATCTTAAGTGTGTATAAGATTATACAAGCTAGGATGTAAAGATACCCTATTCAAATGTGTTAGAATATAATCCCTAAATAAAAAATGAAAATGGAATGACTGACATGGGAGATCTCAAATTACCCTAGTAAGCTATGAAAATGCATGTACCTTATGTTGAAGAAGTAGAATAAAAATCGAGATGGGATCACTTAGAAACAAGTCCCTTGGGCTTGGAAGGATGGCTAGTTGTATCTCTGGCTTGTTCGAATCCATCATGATCCTCCATAGGTATCCATTATCAATCTTTTACAATGCTAGGTCTTAGAATGAAAGTGATCTTGAAGGCCTGCTTGAGAAACACTTCTAGAAGGTTGCTCCAAGACTTCAACTTTGGCTATTTGCTTGACTTCTCCTTGCTCTTTTGAAGTTATCTTTGTGAATCTCCTAAAATCTTGAAACTCTCTCTTATTCTGAAAATGGGTGTCAAACTTGTATTTATAAGCATTACTATCTAATTTACTACTTATTAGATCTAAAATGCTGACATAAGTAATTTTGAATTAAATATTTTTGGTTTTCTCTTAAATTTGAAAAATACCAACCTAGGGACATGCACCCAAGGTGGTGTATGGGTCTCACCTAAAATTTTTGGAGATTAAAAAGGTGTTGGAATTGCCAAAATATTAAGTTGTTTTGTGGATTTTATTAGGATTTAGTTGAAATGTGCCTTGGGATACATAATAAGGGGTCTTAGGGGCCCATAGATGATCATATAAAGGGAAACTAATGTAGACGGTACTAAAATCGGTCTAAACTAAGTGTGAAAATGTGCAAGGATACATTTTTTGACACTACAAGATCCATTCAAGCATTTGAAGACATATCTTCAATCAAGTTTATGATCAAGAATCTCATTCATGCAGGTGACTACATGCTAATTTTGGGATTTACATAGACTTGTTAGTCATAATTCCTTTCATTTCATGCTTTCACTCAATTATTTAAGGTTTAATTACCAACAAGGGGTTTGACCAAGGTGAACCCCTATCTCCTAACATCAACATTTTCTTCTCCTTTCATGTGTGATTGTAGATTTTACAAGTTGAAGGAAGAATGAAGATCTTGAAGAGCATTTTTACAAAGTTGCAAAAGTTGTCATCTATATTGCAAGATCATAGAAAATGCTTTGCAAAAGTTATTTCCAACTATCGAGACCTAAAAATTGGTGGGCCAAGAGTGAAGACATTGAAGAATAGAACCCATAAATTGATTTCTCAGAGCCCTAACAGGGACCCATTCACCACAGGGCGAATGAGTCCTCTGTAGCCATTGAAAAAGTACTTTTCCAACAAGGTACACATCATTTGAGCATCTAAAAACCTTGATTTTTGTTATTACAATAGTTAGTTTTATTTTTTGATTGTTATTTATGCATCTTTCCTCTCATAATTTGAATGAAATTAGTGAGAATTAGGAGCATAATTTTGGTTTTCATATTTCTATTATGGTGAACCTAATTCCCTATGTTTCATTTTGGTGAACCCATCTTCTGAACATTGTTTTTTATTATTTTGGAGTCCATTTGCATCCTAGATCTAGCTCTTGCATTCATTTTCATCTCTTTGCATTGAATTAGGTCTCATTTAAGGTGGATAGTTTTAATTTCATCTTTGCATTTCATTTTAAAGGGTTATAGGATTGCATGTTTAAATTTCTTAAATCTAGAAAATACAAAAAAAATATTACTTTTTCATATCATGTTCATTGCATTGCATCATATCTTCTTGCATTTGAAAATTCAAAACAAAATTGCATTTCAAACAATTGTCATAGAGGTCATCATTTGTCCCTCATTTCACTTGTATTTAGACATCAAATTCTGGAAAATTTTGCCACTACAGTTATATTTCTAAACCAACAATAGAAAACTCATAAAACAACTCAAAAATCACATTTTTCACCTTTTCAAAACCTTGATCTAGGACACATTCACCTGGGGGTGAATGAGTCCTTGTACAAACATTTTAGGTAACTTTCTAGGTGCTTTTTAAGTGTTTGATTTGTATTTCTCTTACTACTACCAAGACTCATTCACCACTGGGAAAATGAGTCCTTGGAGGCCTATAAAAATCAACTTTATTGAGCTTTTTGGTTATTTTTTGTACTTCCAAGGCCTACTAGTAATCTATAGTGTTAGCAGACCTGTAAAGTTTCAGAAATTTCTATTTTATGCATTTAGGTTTAAGCATCCATTTGGTGTAGTCATTTTTAAAATCATTCCAAAAAATCATTTTAGCATTAAAAATTCTTCAAATTTGTAGGAAATTTCTAAAGCATTGCATAAGTTAGACAACTTTATTTTTTATGTAAGCATGTTTCATTTTAAGAGATGTGGTTTTGACATGTTTAAGAATAGATTGCATAAGTACAAAATTCCCTCTTATGAGTTCAATTCAGAGCACAAAAATGAGTTCATTAAGAAACATTTTAGCCATTCTTCCACTATCTTTCCTAGTTATGAGAATATCTTAAAGCAAGAGAATCAAACCATTGAAACAATCCTTAATATCTCCTTGCATATCCCTTACTCAAACCATACTATCTCTCTAATTTGTGAGCATGATATGATAGAAACTATGATACCTTGATATCTATCCTACTCTAAATGTGCAAAATAACTAAGAAATATGAATGACAAAATACCAAGGACACCTCAAGATTAGCCAAAAGAGTGATACAACAAAAAGGAATGCGAATAAAATAAAACATAAACAATTTTACCTCCCTTGCTATTGGTATTTCTTTGATTGGCCTTTGCTTGGAATTGATTGTGTGCTCCTTAGATGATTGCTTGAGTGACTAGATGCAAGATTAGATGTGCAAATGATTAATAAAGATGGCTAAATGATGTCAAAGGATTGAGGATTCAAATGGGCAGCATGTAGTTATGAAAGTGCAAAGTGTTTGGGAAAGCAAATGGGCAGCATGTAGTTGCTCAAATCCAAAAGTGTTGTAAATTCCCTTGAAGAGGGGGTATTTATAAGAGAATTTGAATTCTCTAAAGAATTCAATGGTCAAGATTGCTCCAACAAGGCCAAGATGAAGGGCTATGGTGGGTTGAGAACCCACAAGCCCTCACATCTTGACATGTGGAGGGTGAAGTGGACAAGGGGATATGAGGTGTAAGTGGGGTGTCAAGAAGGTACATGAGGTGGAAAAAGGACATGCACCTTGAGGAGTGAGGAGATTTCCACAAAAAGGGATTTCTTGTCCCCAAGTGGGAGTGAAAGAGACATTTGAGGAATTTTGGAATTCCTCAAAAATCTAAATGGGAAAATGAAAGGTGGTTGAGGATATAAATGTGAATTAAAAATTCACATTCCTAGGATGATCTAGAGGGTAAAAGGTGGGCTCCAAAAAGGTGGGACTTGTTCACATGTGGAGATTGTGACAAGTCCAAGGTTCTAGAAGCCTTGGAAGAATGGAATGTGAATTAAAAATTCACATATAAAGGAGGGGAATCTAGGACAAATAAATGTGAATTAAAAATTCACATGGGAAAGGGGGTCAATATCCAAAAAGGAAAAATGGAAGAATTGACTAAAAAGTGGTGCTAAAAATGGCTAATGACCTTGGTTAAGGTTGTGCAAACATTGGATTAGGCTAATTAATGGAAGATTAGAGGCAAGTGGAAAATGTAGGAGGATGCACATCATAATTATGAATTAATTAAATTAATTCAGATTAGGGCAAGGTTATGGAGGATGTGACAAGGAGAGAGAAAGTGAGAATTTTTTAATTGATTTTAAATTAAAAGGGGGAAAATTACTAAATTAAATAAATTAGGGTATTTATTTAATTTAGAGAGGAGTAAGGTGAAGGGAAAAGTATTAATTATTAAATTAAATACTTTACCGGTATGGGACAAAAGGTGTAATATTCATTTAATAAATTAATATTAACACGATAGATGGAAAGGCAGTAAATTTAATCATATGGAAGTGATTAAATTTAGATGTCTACATTTTGCCCCTCTTTGAAAT
Source organism: Sequoia sempervirens (assembly GCA_007258455.2). Lineage (NCBI taxonomy): Eukaryota > Viridiplantae > Streptophyta > Pinopsida > Cupressales > Cupressaceae > Sequoia > Sequoia sempervirens. The sequence continues at coordinate 8,191 of VDFB02032040.1, forward strand.
ATTGTTAGGATAAAAGTGTTTCAAAGAAAAATAAAATGCAAATGAGGCAAGAGGTGAAAGATGGTGATGCCCCTGGCATGAAAAGGTTGATGATGTCCCAATGACCAGGCTGAAGGAATGGAGGGATGGTAAGAGGGTATTATGCCCCCTCGAGAGGGTGGTCGGAGAAGGGAAAAGGGGTCCCCAGATAACATCTTGATAGGAAGGAAAGAATGATACCATTGGATAGAGCTCAGAAAACCAAGCAATTTTGGCTTTTGAACAGAGTTGATCCGACGGACGGTTTGCGAATGGCGGCCTCGGGAAGTTTGGGATTAGTTGGAGGAATAAAAAGTTAAATAAAAGGTAAAAAATACCTTTTTGGAGGAAGGGGGTTAAAAAGGTAATTTGAAAAATTACCTGGGTCATTTTCACTGTAGCAGTTGAGAGAAAGAGAGGAGAGGTGTGAAAACCGACAAGGAGACACGATGCCGACGGACAATGACACTGCGATCGTGCACCGGGCGGACGGGGTTCGTGCAATGTACAGCGGGGGCACAGGCGGAGAAAAGGTGAGTGGCAAGAAAACCCTTAGATTCAATTTATGCACTTTTTACGTAAAAATTTAAAATTTGAAAACATGGGTTTTGTCGAGGGAAAAATTTAGAAAAATGGGTCTTAGTTTACTGAGAAAAAGTCCATAATGGACCGAAAATCAAGGAAGACAGCGTACCTAGGCGGGGCATAGCCACCCCAACCCAGGGTGCCACCGCCCTGGCATGGGGCGGTTCCACCCAGCCACGGGGCGGAGCCGCCCGTCTGCGGGCGGGTGGTTCCGCCCCGTCGCAGGGCAGTTCTGCCCATCTGTGGGCGGTTCGGCCCGGCCATGGGGCAGAGCCGCCCATCTGCGAGAGGGCGGTTCCGCCTAGCCGTGGGGTGGTTCCGCCCGTCTGCGGGAGGGCGGAGCCGCCCGGCCAAGGGGCGGTTCCACCCCGCTGCTGGGCGGTTCCACCCATCTGCAGAAGGACGGTTCTGCCTCAACCAGGAGGGAAACCAGTAGGGGGAGAAAATCAAAGAGAAAAAAGGGAAAGATAGAGAGAAAAGAAATACTGAGGAATAATAATAAGTGTGTTTATTGATGCAGAGTTTTGACCGATTATGCATGCATGAGCGACGATCGGAGGTGATGGCGGTGATAATAGTGGCGATGAATGGGGAGGACTAGGTGGCGCTAGATCATGCAGGGCTAGGTCACTGTGTGCAGTTTCCAGAGGTCAGGGCACATGCGGTGATGTTGACCACATTGATAGAGAGGGAGAGATGAGATGGTAGCAAAGGTAGCGACTCTCCAGAGAGAGGGATTTAGCAGAGTTGGGGCACAGGCTCTCTAGAGGGATAGAGATGCAGCAATGGCTCAGGCACAGGGGGCTGAGAGAGATATAGATGCAGCAGAGATGTAGATACAGACCCTATAGGCAGAGAGGGATGCTACGATGGCTCGTGTTCTGACAGGTCAGGGTGAGGGTGGGATGCCCATAGCAGATGTGCAGATTGTGGAGAGAGAGAGGGATCGACTATAGATAGAGCTGGCACAGAGTCGGTTAACTCAGGAGGCATGGGAGCAGGAGAGGAGGGCCATCACCAGGGACCTAGACAAGTATCGTTTTGAGCGGAATTCTGCTCAGGTCCAAGCTGCAGAGAGGGAGGATAGTACGAGAGAGGTAGGATTTTAGATGGCTGCATACTGTCATTTAGTTCTAGACCCATCTCAATGGATATTTCGTTATACTAGGCAGACACCTCAGATGCCAGTGCCATCACAGTCATTAGGGACACAAACATGTGGTTTCAGCGATTCACCAGGTGTTTCACTAGGTAGAGGGGCAGGACTTGAGTCTCCACAGAGATCAGATGTGGGGAGTTCATTTGGGAGGTGACAGGCTGCTGAGTTTTTTGACAGATGCAGGATGTAGTGTGTTGGATTTATTGACAGAGATTAGAGATGTTCCTCATCTCTGGATTTTGTATTTTGTCATGTGACGGATATATGTATGATGGACATGTGACACATGTTATATTATTTTGATATGAGACAGTTCTTATTGACACCATGTAGTATGTTTCTATTTATGATGGATGATTATATGCATGTGTATATGGTACTACTTGTTTATATGGATGGATGCATTGGTTTATTTGTGCTGGATAATCATGCTTATGTGTATTTGAGATGTTTATGTTTATGATATGAGATATTCATGTGGATGAGTAGAGATATGTATTTATGGAATATGGATAATTTTACTTATGCGTATGCATTGATGTATTGAGATGTTTATGTGGATGATTGGATTTATGCACTTATGGAATATGGATATGGTGATGTATTATATGCACCTATGGGATTTATGATTATTTATTTATATGGATGCCTAATTGACTTATTTTCCATGTATGTATATGTGTATGATGGGTTTTGTATGAACATGTTATATATGTCATATGTGATGTATTATGCGTCTAATACTTTGTGATGTAGGTGGCGGTGTATGTATGGACCTATCATGTAGTGCAGGTGACGATAGATGCATGGTCCTAACATGTAGTGCAGATGACGATAGATGCATGGATAATACTTTTGTAATTCAAGAGGAAATAACACACGGCCATAAGTGCCAATAAGAACTGACATGGTAATGGGAGGTGGGTGCATGGTGATGGATGTAGTTTGGCATCTGTCAAAAGGTATCAGTATCCTGAGAAGAATGAAAGAGAATGGGGGAAAGTATTTGCACAACCAAAACTATAGGGTGAATGTTAATGCAATGATTATGAAAAATGCAATCCTAACTCAATTTATCCTCTTTGGAGCACTCGTTTTTGCTATAGCATAAGACATGATTCACCAAGGTATGGAGGACTGAGGTAGATTAGTGTCTCATGCATGAGACAAACATGCCAGACAAGAAGGCTATCCCGATACCTCAAAGTCACGAAGACTTTGTTCGGGTCCGGTACTGGGATAACCACAAACACAAAAGGATATCCCAACATAACACAAGACCTCAAGGATCTTGGTGGGTACTACGTGGGACAACCAAGAAAACACAACAAAAGAAAAGATCAAGATATGCCCCTACGTGGACTAATCAAAACACGCCATAATATGATGGATTATGGCGGCCTTGAGAAGAGATGATAGGGAGCCCAAATGATAAACAAGAACCAAAAGCATCAAAAATATCACAATCAATTTCAAATGTCCATTGCCATAGGATCCAAGGGATAGATGGAATCGATGAGGTCTATTAGGAAGGATATATCCTGTTAAGACCTATGATGGATGCTAAGCGAAAAGATCGGTATGATAAAGGATATTCAAAATTGATTAGATTTGTTGCTACAAGTTGGTTTTGTTTGTTAAGGATCAGCTAGATAAAGGCATAGCTTGATGACACAATCACAAGGGAGACAAGACACCACCTAAAGACCTAGGGGCTCGGGGGCCGATCAGAGATTAGCCTTGCCTACGTGAAAGCACATAGCCCTCGTAGTTCATGGAAAAAGACCATGGATAAAGCAGAAGAAGACAATGGTGACCAATGATGGACACAAGACGCGACCGACAAATGCCCCGAGGGAGGATCAGATAACCAACCTTTCCTACGTGAAAGCACAGGGGAAACGTAGTTCGATAAAAGGACCATGGAAAAAGCGAAAAGGGATCAATGAAGATGAAGTGATGGAGGATCAAAACAAGGTTGATCCAAAAGTGCCTCGGGGGCAGATCGAGTGATCAGCCTTGCCTATGTGAAAGCGCAGGGGAAACGTAGTTCGATCAAGGATGAGAGTGACATGAGAGGATGAGATCTAGATGGAGATCGAGATGATGGATGACCCTATATGACGACACAGACCAACCGAAAGACATAAGCTCAAAGTGGGATGTAAGGAAGCTTAGGATGAGGGATAGGTAAGGTGAGTCGTCCAGTGCTCAATCAACAAATACCAAGCGGCCTAGGCTGATGTGGGTGGGGATGAAAGTGCGGATGAAAGCACAAAATAACTAAGATGCCCAGTAGATAATGATTAAGCCCTCTATGGATGACGCCTGCTAATAGGTTTTCACCATCCATACTTATCCAAGGCGCCATCAAGAGGTGGTTTTCACCATAGGATGAACTTATTTCTCTTTACTATTTTTGGATTTTTTTGTTACTTTTTTGATTTTTTTTTTTTTTGGTTTTTTTAATTTTTTTGGTTTTTTGATAGGGTAGGTCAAGCGGACCTAAGCATAGAACCTTTTCAGATGGAGAATATTGATAGGTTCATCAAGGGGATCTCCGTCCAAAGTAGTCAGCTGTAGGCTCCAGATCCATATTTGGCAGTGATGATATACGGCCCTAGCCAGTTTGCCTCAAATTTTCCTTTCTTGTCGCGATCTTGCTGAGTATGCTGATTTTCCTTGAGCACAAGTTCACCAACCTGGAATTTCCTGGGGCAGACCTTTTTACTATAATGATGTTTGAGACGATTCTGGTATACTTGTAGGTGATCATAGGCCCATATTCTACGTTCATCCAGTAACTCTAGCTGTGCAAGCCGAGCAATGCGAGCATCTTCTTCGCTGATGAGGTTCTTCAAAGAAATTCTCAATGAGGGGATCTCAACTTCGATTGGAAAAATGGCATCTGCACCGTATACTAAAGAGTAAGGGGTGGCGCCTGTTGGGGTGCAGATGGAGATGCAGTATGCCCAGAGGGTGGGATGAATGTGAAGGTGCCAATCTTGTCTAGTGTTATTGACAACCTTTTTGAGAATGCAGATGAGGGTTTTGTTGGTCGCTTCTGCTTGACCATTACTCTGGGGGTAATAAGGCGTAGACCAATGATGCTGAGTATGGAATGTGTCATAGAGTTGTTTCATGGCTTGGTTTTTAAACGGCTTTCCATTATCAGAAATGATGGTGGATGGGATACCATATTTGGAGAGGATATGGTAGAGGATGAATTTAGAAATCTGAGTACCGGTGATTTGGGAGAGTGGCATTGCTTCCACCCATTTGGTGAAGTACTCAGTTGCGGTGATGATGAATGTATGGCCGTCAGATGATGGTGGGTGAATCTTGCCAATCAAGTCGAAACCCCATTGGGAAAATGGCCACGGTGCTAGGAGAGGCTGAAGATCTTGTGCTGGAGCGTGGATCAAATCCGCATGCTGTTGGCACGGAAGGAATTTCTTAACAAATTCGCAAGCATCATGTTCCAATGTAGGATAGTAATATCCAACCCGCAAGATTCTTTTGGCTAGAGCCATACCATTTGAGTGAGCCCCACAAATACCACCATGTACTTCTATTAGTACCGTTTGGGCTTCAGTTTTATTCAGACATCTCAGGAGGATTCCATGATACCCACGACGATAAAGTGTATCACCAACGATGATGTATCGGGATGAACGATGGATAAAGGATTTACGTTGGTTGCGTGTAAGTTTTGGGGGTATGGTGTTGTCACAGAGGTAAGTATATATGTCTTGGTACCACGGGGAGGCGGGACCTACAATATCGCACACCATGTCTATGTCAGGAACATCATATGCAGGGATTAAGAGTTGTTCAACAAGAAACTCACACTCTGTTCGATCCTTGGGCATGTCAATCAAAGAACCAATAGTGTCCATGGCATCTGTTGCTTTATTCTGCACTTGAGGGATTTGGTCAAACTGTATGGAGGTGAAATATTTCTTAAAATCGTCCACCATGCGTTTATATGGTAACAGTTTGTCATCCTTTGTGAGGAATTCATCATTAACCTATCTGATAACCAGCAAGGAATCCCTAAAGACTTTCAAGTGTGTAATGTGCCATTGTTTTGCAATTTTAAGGCCGGTGAGGAGAGCTTCATATTCGGCCATATTGTTGGTATAGGGAAACACTATCCTGAATGATTTTGGGATGTAGGCACCTTGAGGAGTGACTAATAGAATTCCTGCCCCAGACCCATTATGAGTGTATGAGCCATTGAAATATAACATCCATGTCGGTGCCTCTGTCACTATGTAGATTTCTTCATCCGGGAATTCAGTGTCTAAAGGGTAGGCATCTTCCAATGGTGCTTCAGCCAATTGATCAGCAATAACTTGTCCTTTTATGGCTTTACGCTCTACATACTCTATGTCAAATTCACTAAGGAGCATGACCCATTTGGCCATGCGGCCAGTCAAAGTGGTTCTAGATAACAGATACTTCAAGGGATCAATTTTAGCTATTAACTTGATTGGGTGACTGAGCATGTAATGGCGGAGTTTTTGTGTACTGAAGACCAGTGCTAGGCAAGCTTTTTCCATAGGGGAGTAATTTAACTCATAGCCAACTAGCGTTCTGCTGATGTAGTAGATTGCCCTTTCCTTGAGTGACTCATCATGCTGTGCCAGTAATGCCCCCAGTGCAACTAAGGTAGCAGAGATATAAAGCAGGAGAGGTTTTCTTGGAATAGGCGGCATCAAAATCGGTGGATAAGCTAAATATTCCTTGATTTTATCAAAACCCATTTGACACTGTGTAGTCCATCGGAAGGTGGAATCTTTTTTCAAAAGATGGGTAAATGGCTAACATTTCTCTGCAAGCTGGGCTATGAACCGATGAATGGACTGCATCTTTCCTTGGAGGCTCCTTAACTACTTTAGTTTGCATGGAGGTGGCATATCCAGGATAGCCTTTACCTTGGCAGGATCAACTTCAATAGCTCTGTGAGAGACTATGAAACCCAACAATTTCCCTGATGTGACCCCAAAGACACACTTTTTCGGATTCAGCCACAACTTATAATGCTCTAATCACTCAAATATCTTTTTCAAGATGGCGGGATGCTCTGCTCGCGTTCTGAATTTTCCTAATAAGTCATCAACATAGTCTTCCGTTATGATATGGATGAGGTCATGGAAGATAACTATCATGGCTCTCTGATACGTTGCCCCAGCATTTTTGAGACCGAAGGGCATAACATTGTAACAGAAGGTGCCCCAAGGAGTTGTGAAGGAGGTTTTGTGTTGGTCTTCAGGTGCAATTTGGATCTGGTTATAACCAGAGAAGCCATCCATAAGGGACAACATCTCGTGTCCTGCTGTTAGGTCGACCAACATGTCAATATTAGGAAGAGGGAAATCGTCTTTTGGGCAAGCTTTGTTGAGATCCCTAAAATCTATACAGACCTGAATGTCTCTATTGGGTTTGGCCACTGGAACTATATTGGAGATCCATTTGGAGTAGTCAATTGGTCTGATAAAACCTGCGTCCAGTAACTTCTCCAAATCCTTCTTAACTAACAATGCGACTTGCGGGTGCATCTTACGAAGTTTTTGCTTAACAGGCTTGGCGTTTGGGTGAATGTCTAAGTGATGGACCACTAAAGCAGGGTCCAAGCCTGGCATGTCGAAGTATGACCAGGCAAAGTTGATGATTCCTTCACGGAGTAGCTGCACAAAGATCGGATACTCTTGTTCAGAGAGTGACTTGGCTACATAGGTGATCTTCGGACTTTCAGCAGTTCCCAAATTAACTTCTTGTGTTTCTTCAATCAGGATAGATGATCTGGCAGAGAGCTAAGTTCCCATAAGGGGAAGATGAACATCTCCATCTTCTGGCGCCTCTTCAAGGTTTTCACCATCAGATGCGTCCTTTATTTTTACTTTTTCTAGGTCAGGAAGTGCCTCAGGGAGGTTTTCACTAGATGACCTCATTTTATTTTTCTTATTTTTACTTTTACGACTGGAGTGTTCATCCTCCCCCAATCCCATAAGGTTGACGTACGTGTTTGCAGACATACTGACAGGTGTGGTGTTATGTAGGTCCCAATCAATGAGTTCAGGATGATGAAGGGATAGGCTGATGGTGCAAACTGATAGGCATTGAAACATGGACAAAGAATCAGTGTGATCGACATCTTCGTACGCATGTATGATCGATTCCTCCTCAGGTATGTCTGCCAATGAGCCCTCGTCCATGGTGGTACTATGAAAAGTATTAGATGATATTGCGGGGTTTTTCTATTTGCTGTCATACCCAATCCCTACCTTCTTTGATAACTGTGGTGTATCAATGGGTTGCAATCGCCCTTGTTCTTCTTTACCTAGGCCTCTGCCTTGGTAGTTATGTTTTTCTACAAACTTTTTCGGCCAAGGATACTTTTCCTAAAAATATTTCTTTAGAGGAGTTTCTGGTTTAGGCTCTTCTCGGTAGACCCACTGGCTTATGTCTTCCTCTGGTGCGTCGATCTTGACACTCAGAGATCTGAAAGTGGTAGTAGGAATGTTTTTACCGCTGAAGGTGATGATATTGTCTTCCTTTTGTGTAGCGTGTAAAGGCTGACCGTACTTATGTGGTGATGGTGGCATGGTGGCTACATTGAGAGCCGTGTGCATCTCATACTCACCACACCATTTGTCAATGATCTGGACTTTGGTGACTGAGGGATCAGTGGTGTGAGATGGGGTTGTGATCGTGGTAGATGGTGGATTGGAGGATGATGGTTGGGATGCCCCCATTTCAACCCCAGGGCAATAATGCAAATGGGGAAAAGAGGCTTCTAGAGCACGGCAGTATTCAAATGGTTGGGGGTCGGCGTAGATGGTAACCTCTTGTCCGTTGACTGGGAATTTGAGGCATTGATGGTAAGTGGAGGGTACAGCTTGCATAGCATGGAGCCATGGATGGCCAAGGAGGAGATTATATGGTAAGTCCAAATCAAGGACATGACAAGTAGTATATTGGAGCACAGGTCCCACTTGGATAGGAAGACTGATGATTCCTTCTGAATTTCTCTCTGCATTGTCATAAGCTTTGATTGTAATTATTTGGTTGCTTAGGTCCGCTTGAGTATACCCTACCTGTTTTATGAATTTCAAAGTGCATAAATTGAGGGCAGAGCCATTATCCACCAAGACCCTTTTTATTTTATGGCGGGCAACTACGACTTCGATATGTAGGGGGTGGTTGTGATTGACATCGATGTTGGGCATATCATCTTGGCTGAAGTGGAGGTGATGAGACAAAGCCAAGTGTCCCACCAAAGCTTGGAATTGTGTGGGGTCGATGTCATTTGGGACATGGGTTTCCTACAAGGCTCTATTGAGGATGTCTTGATGTACCGGGGAAGACTTAAGCAAATCCATAATAGATATATGAGCGGGGGTCTTCCTTAGGTGATCAATGATGTTATATTGAGAGTTTACAGGAGTGGGTTGGATGGGTACAGAGGCTGCAGGGATGGTGATGCGGGCTCGTCGTGTAGTCACAGCACATTGAAGATCTTTGGCTTTAACGTGTATCATGGATACCCGGGGTTCGACCTGTTCAATATAATGAATAACACTTTCATAATTGAAGGGCAAATTCTTGTAATTCACATTATTAGTGCTGTTGTTTTGGGGATTACTAGTGGAGGTGCTAGGACCTTGACTATGGTTTGGGAAGGCATTTTGATAGATTTGCAGTTGAGCATTGGACGACAAAGGTTGACTAGGGTCAAACTTGATATCTCCTCGATCAATGAGATCTTGGACATAATTTTTTAAACCCTGACACTTATTTAAAGAGTGTCCCTTGATTTTATGAAAGTCACAATACTCATTCTCTTTAAACCATGCCGGCTTGGGTTTGGACTCATCGAATGGTTTGGTGACAGGATATGTGATGGGGTAATTGATTTGCAACAATTTATTAAAAACAACGCTCAAGGGCTCACCCAATTGGGCGTATTGACGTTTGGTTTTCCCCTGATTTCTTTGGTTTGACTGTTGAGAGGGACAAGGTGCCCCTTGGGGTACCGATATGGCGTTGGGTACATACTACTGTTGACTTTGGGATGCATTAGCTACTTGGACATGTTTGGTGTTTGTCACTTCGTCATTCACCGCATTCTTGTTTTTGTTCTAGAATCGTGGTTTATCTCCAAATGACCTTTCTTTATCATGGTTGTGTATTTTGATGTGTCCTTTGGCAATAAGGGCACGTTCAAGGATAGGTCCTTTTTCCACTATCTTGGCGAAGGTGGTGACACAGTGTAGTCTAAAATTGTAGGCCATGTCAGGATGAGAATTTTCCACGAAAAGGGTGACCATGTCTTTCTCTTTCAAAGGATTTTTCATTCGACTGGCTAATGCACGCCACCGTTGGAGGTAGCTAGTAAAGGTTTCTCCATCCCGTTGTTTCTCTTTCAGGAGATCCAAGGTGTCAGTATCCTTCTGCAAATTGAAAGAGAAGTAGGATACAAATTGCTCTGATAAGTCTGCAAAAGTTTTTATAGACCCCTTTTCGAGAGTCATGAACCAATCTAGGGCATGGCTTGCTAGGCTTCGTGGGAACAAGCATAAGAGATAAATATCACTGTACATGACTTCTTGACACTGTGCATAAAACTCCTGCAAGTGAGCCTTAGGGTCTTTGTCTCCCTTGTATTTGTCAAATTTTGGAATCTCGAAATGTTTAGGAAATGGGACCAATGAGATGGAGGAATCAAATGGATATGGGCATATATCTTCAAATTTGAATGATTGTTTTGTAGCCCTAGCTTGAAGATCCTTAAGTGCGGCTTTGATTTCCAACAAATCTAAGCTAGCTGGTGGTGGGTTGGGGGGATATTGATGATAGAAAGATGAGGGATCTTATTGAAAGGGTGTCGGATTGTTGAAATGCGGGTTTGGATGATTGGATGATAACATGGCTTGCTAGCAAGATGAGGGATTTTGTTGATATGGGGGTTGTTGTTGTGGGGCATAATATGAATTTGTTAAGTGAAAGTGTGGGGTGGGTTGTTGAGGAGCTTGGATGGGACGTTGCATGTTGGGTTGTTGATATTGGGAGTATTGTTGTGATGGATGGGAGGTCGTATAAAGCGGTTTTTGGGGAAATTGTTGTTGGTTGCGGTAGTAGTAGTGTTGTGGAGGTTGTTGTGGTGGTGTCGAGTGTTGTATGGACTAAGGTGGGATATTGTGTTGTGGTTGAGCCCTTGGACGCAAAAGGGACGCAAGAAAGGGAGATATGGTTTGGGTAGTCAGTTGAGATGGATTGGATTGTGATTGGTAGGGTGGTTGTTGTGAAGAGGCCAAAGCATTGTGTATAAGTTGTTGTGGATGAGATGGCGGAGGTAGCGTAGGCGTATTTTGTAAAGGGGGTTGTTGGGTTCCGCTCGGAATGCTCAGCTGGGGCATGCTTTGTGGAGGTAATTGAGGCAGAATGGTAGATTGGTGAACCTGTTGAGGTGGTATATTAGTGATTCCATGGGGTGGAAGCGACGTGGCAAAGGAAGTGCCCCCAATGTTGACTGGAGGTTGGTTGGAAGGGAGAGGTGTTGTTAACGCCAATGGAGGAGGTTGTGGAACACTTGGTGGCATACTGTAAGCAAAAGGATTATTGGGATCAGGCACTTGAGATCCACCTATAGCTGAGGTTGAAGTGGGTGGGGGATAATTAACCTGATAAAGAACGGCATTTCCAAATTCAGGTTGATGCCAACCCTCGACTGGAGGAACATTGGAGAAGTATGAACCTTCGGGTGCATTTTGGAACTCTTGGAGTACATTAGATGGGGCACCCCTATATTTGGACAAGTCAACATTGGAGGGGGGTTTAACGCCCTTCTCAATTAGATGGGCCAAGATTTCTTCCCCATGTTTCTTGAGCAAACGGTCAGTCATTTGTACATTGGTAGGATTACTAAAATGTTCCTCAAGTGTGAGTTCAGGTTGGTTAACCATACTTTCTTCACCATGTGGCGAGTTATTCTGATTCTCAGTGTTAGAATGTGATGAAGTACCGTTATGAGGATCATGAGGGACGTTGGTACCCTTGTTAGGATCTGATGAGACATTGATTGTGTTTTTGGGATCTTGGGGGTTGTTTGGTTGGGCATTCTGAGCTTGATGGTCGGCCATTTTCTTTGCTTGTAAATGGGTCTGAACGGGCATGCAAATGCTAGATGAGTAGGTTAATGTCTTTGTTGAATGATTTGATTGTGATGGGGTTTGGATTGGATCCACTTGGATTTCAATTAATCAGATTGGATTTAGATTGGATTGGATTGGATTGGATTTTGATCGGATTGGATTTTGATTTGAGTTGGATTGGACTTGAGTTTGATTAGGATTGGATTGGATTAGATTTCAATTTCGATTGGATTTGATTGGATTTGGATTGGATTGGATTAGATTTGGATTTCGATTAGATTTGATTGGATTTGGATTGGATTGGATTGGATTTGGATTTCGATTGGATTTGATTGGATTTGGATTGGATTGGATTTCGATTTGAGTTGGATTGGACTTGAGTTTGATTTGGATTGGATTGGATTAGATTTGGATTTCGATTGGATTTGATTGGATTTGGATTGGATTGGATTGGATTGAATGTGGATTGGATTTGGATTGGATTGGATTGGATTTGGATTTGGATTGGATTTGATTGGATTTGATTAGATTTGGATTGGATTGGATTTTGATTTGAGTTGGATTGGACTTGAGTTTGATTTGGATTGGATTGGATTAGATTTGGATTTCGATTGGATTTGATTAGATTTGGATTGGATTGGATTGGATTGAATGTGGATTGGATTTGGATTTAGACTATTGGATGGGTATGAAAGATGTGAGAGAGAGACCTTAAGCTTGATCACGTGAGATTACCCTTAGTGACCCTAGAGCTTTGGTTGATTAATAAGATGATTACGACACCGAATCCACCTTAAGCTAGGAATGGATTGATTGGTCCGAGGATGATAACTTACAACACCGAATTCACCTCAAGATGGAAGCGAATTGATTGGGGTTGAAGTTAAAGACTAATTATCAACTTCAAGGGCTATAGCCAATTTGGGTAACCACTCCGTAATACAAGGTTATGACAGTTTGGCTATGGGTGGTGTTTGTTAAATGAGGTTATGGACTTGTGAATGGAAAATTAAAATGAAAAAGGTGGATTAAAGATGATTTGTGGATAATGAATGGGGATTTATAATGGTTAAAGAAAATTTGGGGCAATAGAATGGAGGTTTAAATGGATAAAATGGAGGTTTCAGGAGGCTTAGAATGACAAAATGGAGACTTAGGATGATGGGGTAATGGTTGGGAATGATTAAGTGGTAATTTAGAGGCTAAATGAATCCAAATGGGATACTTTCGGGTGTCCAGGAGGGAAAATCCGCCCCTCTACAACAAAAATTAGGGCGTTGACAGCAAAATTGGGGGCGTAGACAGCGTTCTGCAGTGAATCAGGGGTGCTTCCACCTTTTTGCAGCAGAATCGGGGGCACTTCCACCTTTCTACAGCAGAATCAGGGGTGCTTCCGCCTTTCTGCAGTGGGACAAAACTTGGTTTTGAT
>VDFB02032041.1:0-43781 GCA_007258455.2 Sequoia sempervirens
GCTATCAACCTTCTTTGTATCCAAGCATTTTGGTAGGCTCCTTATTATGGTTTGGATGTGGCCCATTTCTTTGAAATTACTTTTGGATTCTAGAAATTCCAAAATGATGATGGTGGAATGTGTTTTTTTTCCTTTTTCTAAGGTTTAGTAGAATGCTATGGTGCTTTTAAGCAAACAACGCTAAAATGTGGTAACATTTATTGGTCATGCTTATCTTTACCCCTGTTCCATGGGGACATGCCCCCCACCCCCAAAAAATCCCCGCATTTCTAATATGGGGACATTTTTGAGATGCGAGGACCTAGGGAAAATGTTGCCCCACTGTCCCAACATTGCCACCACACACCTAGGGATGTATTTGAGACATCCCCCTAGTTTGGGGATGTCTTGGGGACTTTAGGATCTACTAGGGACTTTTAAGAGTCTCCCCGACCATCCCCAAGAATCCTAGGCCCAATTGCAAGAAAATGAAAATTTCAATATTTAAAAAGAAAATGTCGCCCCATTGTCCCAACATTGCCACCACACACACCTAGGGATATTTTCAATTTGCATGCCACAAACCCTAACCCTAATGGTTTGTGGACCTATCCAAAACTCTAAGCAGTACCAAAAAACTCATATCTAGTCATTGAAGCCTCATTCCAAAATCCAAATCACTTGCAAGTTTAAAAAAATAGTAAGGACTTGGTGTTGCAAAAAATGAAGTGATAAAATTGTGAAAATGGTGCACCATGAAGGTTTGTGTTTTTGAAGGCCTTAATTTGTGCTTGGTGCCTGGCTTTAGAATGTGCTAGGTGCACTACCTTTGGACCCTATGAGGGGCATAATCCCTCGACCTTGTTGAGGGGCTCCCTCAACCTTGCTAGGGGATTTGTCGTTAGACCCCTACAAGGCGCATTGCTTGTTGACTTTGTCGTAGGCTCCACCCCAACCTCCACCTCATCACTATCCCCAAGCCTCGTGGTCCCCCCATCCTCGAGACTTGTCCCTCATGCCCCATATCTAGACCTTTCCGAACATAGATCTTTACCTATACTAATGTAGACATGTCAAATTTACATCATGCATAATCATATTCCATTCATCAAATAAATCAAGACTTTGTTTAATCAAACCCAAATCATTTCCACCTTTTCTGATTTAAATAAACCATATATCAAAGTCCTAAAAGTCAAAACATCCACTTAATCATAATCATCATTTGTTAATTATCCTGATTAAATGCTAATCTCACCCACTTGCATTCTCTAGATTTGGCCACTTGCACATGAAATTGCATTTAATTGATTTATCAAAATCTTTATTTTCAACTGGGCATAAAGGAGAATAGCTCTCCAAGTTTGAATCTCCCCAAGTGGACATGTACACCCAACAGCATTTATGAGGCCTTACATGTCTCTTACATGTCCCCTTCCAAAGGTCAAACTCAGCATTCATTGCAAAATTTGAATTCAAATTTTCCCTCTCATGGGCACTCTTCCCAAATCTTGCACATACATCAACCAATCACCACTTGACAAGTGTCCTTCTTTCATTTGTCCAATCTTAGTCCCACATTGCTCTCTCATATGCATTCTTTCAACTTGATAATCTATAAATGAGAGGCTTCATCCTTCAAGCAAGGTCTCCACAATCTTTATGCAAAGTCACTCTCTTGGTTTGAGAACTGATTTTGCTCATCATCATTCCACCATCTTCATAGCATTTTCATCTTAAGCTTTGATCAAGGATTGGGAAAGGGTCACTAGCACATGTGACACCAATCCACTATGGAATAAAGTTTTGACTATGCTTTTATATGCTTACACTTGATTATCTTTGTTTATCTAATTTGCATGTTTCATCATAGTCAAGTATTTCATAGGGATTTCAAATCTAATGTTTTGCAAAGGACTAACATGATGATGTTATATTAAAATTGTTAACCATTTGCAGATTTGATGTCCACACTAACAAATCAAATTGATAGGTAATGGTGATTTTATAGAGAATATACAGTTGAAATAGTTGCAACCATTTTTCTTTTCGTGCACTTTCTCATCCTAAATCTCACTCTATTCAATTTGTTGTATCTCCACCTACTAGCTATTTTGTTGTCTAATTTGAAAGAAAATACAATTAGTTTTGGTTTGATGGATGTGACTATGTTATTTGCTAGATTAAGTTAATGCTTTGCAATTATATTCTTTGGAATTGTTTAGAGTGATGATTATATTTGCAAACATGCAGTCTTGTTGTAAGGAAGTTTTAGGAGTTGTCAAAAGAGCCAAGAGGAAAGAAAAGGGTCAAAAGAGAGTAAGTTTCTAATTTGCAAGAGTGTGGCTTAGAAAAGAGACCATGCTCATTGATCTTCATGGAAGGGATATTTGTCGGAACTGTTATAGGGTGGCAATTGCATTTCCAAAATTACAATCCTCTTGCAAGGGAGATTTAGGAGACTTTGAAAGATCCAAGGGGAAAGAGAAGGGTTAATGAAGTTAAGGTCTAATTTGCAAGAATCATTACTAGAAGAGAGACCATGCTTGTTGATTGTCATGGAAGGGCCAATATAGAGTCTATTAACATCCTTAGGTAAGGGAATAGGGCGAAAAGGGTATTGTTGAACAATCTTGGGAGGAAGCAAGGTACTTCTCACAATACCTGTGTAGTAAGGTATTTGTTGTCGTTATTGTCTAGATGCAACAAGAAAAATGATTCTTTGTGTTTGCCCTTATACACTAGATTATGAATGATAAAAAGTATTTGGCCCTCTACACTATGAGCAAGAATAAAAGCCCCCTAATGATTGTCTATGGAGGATAACATTGTCCATGATGTCTAGAGACAACAAGAAAAATGATGGTTTGTGTTTGCCCTCGTACTTTGAGTATTAATGAAAAAGAGAATTTGGCCCTCTACACCAATAACAAGAATAAAAGGCCCCAATGATCACATGTGGAAGATAACATTTTTCTCTCATATCTATCATCTTTTGTGATAGGGGATGCAAAGTCTAACAAGCACTTGATAACTCTAAAGGTTTGAAATATGTTGAAAGGAGGAAGTAATCAATTTAGTGTTTCTAGGAGTCCCTTGAGGAGCCAAGTGACTATTTCTTTGAGGAGATATGTATACCAACTTAGGCCAAAGAACCAAACACAATTTGGGATTGCCCTTGGCCAAATTACTGCTGTAACATATAGGACAAATGAGTCTTGGCCAAATTACTACTCTTAACACATAGGACAAAGGAGAACATTTTTGAGGAGGTATGGATGCCAAATTAGGTTAAAGAAGTCTCTAAGTATAAAATGGTTGCTGCTCTTGGCCAAAACACTAATCTTAATGAATCTATGCTCCAAGATTGCTTTGAAAACATAATCACACTTCTAAGGCATAAGGTCCTTTAAGTAGTTACCTCCCTATAAGATATCAACTTAGGCCAAAGAATCAAGTGCAATTTGGGAATTGCCGTTGGCTAGATTACTGCTGTAACACATAGGACAAAGGAGAACACTTTTGAGGAGGTCTAGATGGCAACTTAGCTTAAAGAAGCCCCCATGTATAAAATGGTTGGTGCTCTTGGCCAAAACCGTAATCTAAATGAACCTATGCTCTAAGAATTGTTGAAAACATAAACACACTTCTAAGGCCTATGATCCTTTTAGTAGTTACTTCCCTTCAGGATTTGTTCGATTTACATATGTGGGATAATTACTTTTATATACCATGAATTTAACTAATAAAATAGTACAAGCGACTAGTCCTATTCGAGATATTTGAAACTATAACACCCTTCAAGATTTAATTCAATTAGTCTATCTAGATACAGGGATGAGTGGATGTGTTCTAGCCTTCTAGGTACTACAATTTTTTTTTTTTGAATTTTGGGGACAACGAGGGGACAACTTTTATGATCATATATGAAAAATAATATTTTAATATTAAAATACAAAATCTTAAAAGATAATTTAAATGGACTAGAATAAGTTCAATTCATTAATCCAATGAACCTTCTGATTTTTATTTCTTCAATTCATGAAGTTTAATTCGTCAAGTTAGAAATTACAAACTACAAAGTTATAAATTGAGCAACAAGTTTAGTGATCACCATCATGGTTAGATGGAAGTGTTGTGATTTGCTTATCACTGGAATTGCTGGATTAATCTGGCTCCAAAAATGGGACCCCAACTAATCCTGTCTACACATTTTGGTCCTCATCAATCTGCATCAGCTCGTTGGTCTCTACATCCTACTGTGCTATTGGACTTTTCTTGTCCTCATCAATGAGAAGCAAGATGCTGTGTACAATAACAAGTTTCTTTGCTCTATTAGGAGTAAGCTTGTTCCTCTTTATAGAGTAGATCAAGCTATATGTAGATCAATTCCTTTCAATAGTAGAGGAATTAGAGACCTACAAAATGACGTGGATGGCAGGTGTATGCAGCAACAATGGATGCCCGTATAATCTTCACCAAGCAACTAGTTTGTTTTCTGCGATAATGTGCTGTCTTGAATTTGATCTACCCAATTCAGATTATTGCAGCTTCCTTTAGACCGTACATTTTCTTAGCACCTTCATGAAACCTTTCTTAACCTTCTCATCATCAGTAGGAACAACTATTATAACTATAAGCCTCTTTACAAATCGTTTTTGATTCATTGCATATGCAACCGTATGTAAAGGGGTGTTTAGCTTCTCCAC
This sequence comes from Sequoia sempervirens, assembly GCA_007258455.2. Taxonomy (NCBI): domain Eukaryota; kingdom Viridiplantae; phylum Streptophyta; class Pinopsida; order Cupressales; family Cupressaceae; genus Sequoia; species Sequoia sempervirens. The sequence continues at coordinate 4,689 of VDFB02032041.1, forward strand.
CTCTGCTGAATGATGGGATAGACATGCTTATGGTAGAATTGTAGGGTGGGACGTCTTTGGCAAGTCACAACCTTTATTTCTCCAAGCATGCTCTATAGAATCATAGATCTCTCCAATGTCAGGCTTCTAGAATCTCCATATTTGATGATAGTAAAATCCTGGAATACAATAGATATGATGTACTCACATGTGACCAAAATGTATCATTAATTGCAATGGCTCTTGCAACTCAAGCTTTCTTTTGAATAAAATGAAGTGGGATGTAAATTATGACTTTAGGCTTGAGGAATTCCTTCCTCGAAAAGGATCAAAGACGGCCGATGATGTGTGCTTGTTGCATATGAACATTTGCACTCCCATTGCATTCCCCACAACTAGTTTGACCCAATCAATTTTGCCAATATCACTTAGTGCATTGTTCATTGCAAGCACACAGCATGAGCTCTAGCAGATATTCATGTTGGTAGCCTCAACTAACTTCCTGCTGTCTTGCACACGTATACAACATTTGTGATCACCTGCACTACATTAGAAGGCCCAACATCCTCAATGTCATCTCTCAAAATCTAAAACTGGAAGTCTATGCCTTTGCACATTCCAAAATTATCAACTGCATTAAGGAAGTAAGGGCCTTCCTTAAATGTTACCATTACATTGATGAATGGGCAGTGTCTAATGTCTGTCCACCCATCCATGATGATACTATATCCATGTGACCATCTCCTTCATTGATAAATTAACCTTGGAATAATTTTTCAGGATTTGGTTCTCAAGTTTGCTATGTTACAAAACATGCATGATGGACTTGCTTTGCATGCCTTGGCAAGAGCCTCGTTAAAATAAGGTGATCAAGCAACATGAAATGGAATGACATTGACAAAGACGAGTTTGTCAATGATTTCATCTTCCGATTCTCTAGCGAACACATGGAACAAATCTGTATCTGTGTTTGAAGCTGTTGTTGAATCTGCAACCTTTCATTCTCCCTGTGGTTGTATTGCACTTGCCTCAAAAGCAGAGGAACTTCAAGAGGGGCAGAAAAATGTTTAAAAGTCTTAGAGGAAGCAGTAGATGATATAGACATGTCAGCGTTGTACAATTTGATCACATCTGCCCTCTCCTCAAGCATGAGCTTATTACAAAGCTCTATCCCTTTATTAGATAAATGTAAAAGATGTGCATCAACTCTCATAAGGTTGATCTTCCATTCAAAGTTGCAAATGTTGCATTTTCAATGCTGACACCCTCTTGAATTATATGCCATGTTTGTGCCAAGTGTTCCTCAAATTGGGGCAAAGGGTTTGACTTGTTCAACAGCCCCTTGGCATATTTGATTGATAGCCTGGAAGGTCAATAAAAAGCAAAGTAATCCAAATTATTTTTTACTTTAAGTGCCTTGACTGCTTATACGGTTATAGCTCTTTCTCCTCCCCACTTCCACTGCTGATTTCATATTGATCCTCATGATGACTTAAGTGACTTGTCTTGGCCCTGGAAACAAAGACAACAGCAGTACACATTAAAAAACAACAAATGTTTTAGGTTTTTTAGCACATTGCAAGTGCAACAGAAAGAAAACTCTCTGTAGTCCATAAACAAACATAAACAACTTTTTTTTTGCCCATTACAAGTGCAAACAAAATGTAATGTCCCTCTTCGTGTGATGGTAATTTATGAAGTTTTTTTTTCTAACCTTTTTATTTCCCGGAGGTTAAAATTATATTTGTCATTAGGGGAATAATAAGAATAATTAAATTGGAGCCCGTAAAGCTAAAGTCAGGTGTATAATATTTAATTACTCATTGAGTTTATAAATGGGGGCCACTTTAAGTGACGATTCCTTATTTCTCTAGGCGATTCTTCATGGTGGTAAATAAATCAAATATGCCTAAGTCTATTTATTCTCCACTAAGGGGTGATTTATGTAGTATGGACAAGATTGTTGATTTTTGTTGAAAAGGGAAATAAGACCCTCATTGGAAGATGGACTGCTTTTTGAAGATTAAATTGGCAACTACAGTTTTTAAAAGGCTCGGGCTGGGAAGAGAAGCAACATTCAGAAATCATTATTTGTTTTGTTAATTCTCTCTCTGCCAAACTTTGAAGAATGGCTCTCCAGGACGAAACCCCTGGTTTGATGTGAGTGGGACGGAAACCCCAGCTCAGTGGATATTGCAAGCTTTTACATAAAATACAGTTTGAAGAAACCCGTCCAGATTGATCTTGAAATCGCAAATATTGGAGGGGGGGTGCTAAGGACAAAGTCGTGGATTTTTCTGCAGCAAATGATAATTTAAGTGGTGGTCGCAGGCCTTCTTAGTATCAATTCTCCATTTTCTGTAGCCGTATTCACATACAGCTGAAGTCGTGAGTCTTCTGGAAGGGTGACGTGAATTCCTGAGTTAGCAAGGGCGTGACTGTTTGGAAAGGCACGGGTTGTATGTGAAGATATCACCAATTTCTAAGAGCATCTATCTACTGCTGTAAGCATTTGGATATTACTGGGTGCATATGCAGACCTGGACGTGACTCTTGGGTGCAGCTGGAAGTTTTGCATTGGACGCCATCATTCTTGTTTGGAGTATCTTGTTAACTGGGCGCTTATATGAGGAGCTGGGCATGAATATTTGGTGCAGTCTGCTGCTGCAGTCATTAAGTTAATGCTACAGCCAAGAATCATCCTTTCAGGGGCTACCAACCGGTATTTAATGCTTTAGTATACCTTTTGCATATCATTTGTATTACTGAGAGTTCATTGTCTCAGGGATATTGCTCAGGAAAGTCTGTAATAGAGTCTTGAATCAGCACATTAGATATTCTGAATTCTGTACTGAGTGCGTATATACTGCTGTAACTATTTACTCAGAATTCCTTCAAATGCAATGAATGAAAGTCAAATTTGAAACTTGTCATATAATGAAATTTATGTTATGGAATCGTTGTTGCAAACCTCTATGAAATGTTCAGTACAGTAGTTAGACTAACTATTTGACAAAATGCAATATGTCAAATTGACCTGCTGTTAAAATTTTGGTCAGAATTAAGAAGGGTTATTTTAGTGGTATCAGAGCCAAGAATCTTGCCAGCCTGTTAGGGTTTCAATATTGCATGTCACATAGGTATTTCACCAGAAGTAGGTCAGTAAAGCAGGGAGAAGGAGTTGATAATAACACAGTTGAAGCTGAGATGGGTGAGAGAAGAGGTGAAAGCCTGCCGAGAAATTTGAAAGCGCAGTTTGATAACTTCCTGACCACATTTGCCCAACAGCAGCAGCAAATGCTACAGCAATTCCAGGATCGTATGATCACATCCATGGGCCAAATGAGAGTGGACCGTGCTAGATCGAGTAGATCAAGCAGTGATCATAGTAGAAGTGATGCTGGTCACGAAAATCTTGACAGAACGGCCACTAATGCTGTTAAGACAACAAGCACAAGGTCTGATCGGCCTTTACATCCTACATTTGTGCCAAGGCGAACTGAGGAAGAAGCAATTCCGGAGTTGGAGGAAGAAACAGACATCACTGTTGATGTCATGGTAGCCTACGATGAATACAAAGCTCTTCCTCCTGATGTGAGGACGTTAATCAATCTTAATCAGTTTATGAATCAGCGGAAAGATAGGTCCAGAGCCAGATTGGACAGGCAAGAAAGGGGTCTCAGAAGGCAAACTAGTCAAGGTACTCAACCTAAGGAATACAAGGAAGCATTGAATAAAATCCCTTTACCGACCTTCGATGGAAGTGGGAAGATAAGTGCCAGATCATGGGTGCTTGAACTTGACACATTTCTGTCCTTGAAACCTATGGAGGAAGAAAAGGCTATACAATTTTCTATGATGCATCTGGAGGGTGTAGCATATGACTGGTGGCACCATGGGTTAGTATCATAGGATCATGCCTTGATATGTTCATATGAGGAGTTTGTCAATAAATTGATTGCACACTTTGACCGGAAGGATATTGAGGTTTACTACAGGGATTTGGCTCAACTGAAGCAAATTGGACATGTTGAGACTTACATCAATGAGTTCTAGAAAATGGTAGTCATGGTTCTTGATATGTCTGAGAGGCATGTTACTATGCTATTTGTCGAGGGTCTGAGTGACAGATTGAAGGGTTTAGTGAAGGCTCATAAGCCTAGTACACTACATGATGCCATTGGCCTAGCCCTTGATTTGGAGACTACACCTCCCTTCCAACCACAGAGAAAGACCTCTAGTGAATTACAATCAAAACAAAAGGATTTCAATCTGCCTAAGCCTATGCAACCTACGTTGGATTTTGAAACAAGGAATGAGCTACGTAGGAAGGGGTTGTGTTTTACTTGCAAGGAACTGTGGGACTCAAATCACAGGCACCTTGGAAAAGGCAAGGTGCATTACATAGAGGTCTATTCCTATATTGATGAGGAGGTTGACACGAGTTCAAATAGTGATCATTAAAAGCAACCACACAATGATACCGACACAGGAGATATAGCTCATGATACTATGGTGGCACTATCGGGAGTTCCTAAGTATCATCCTTTTTGAGTGGGGGGAGTTTTTAATGGACAGTGGGTCATTTGCTTAATTGACAGTGGAGCTACTCACAACTTCATTGACGAGGGATTGGTTGTGAGGAAGGGATTGTAGGCTGAGGAATTTCCAGGTTTTAGAGTTACGCTGGCTGACGGATTTAAAATGAGTTTCACTAAGAAGGTTCTTCAGTTGAGTGTGCAGTTGAATGATTATGTGGTCAGTGATGATTTTTATGCGGTTGGGATTGGTGAATCCGACATTGTCTTGGGCATTCAATGGCTACAGTCACTTGGGAGGTACATGTAGGATTTCCAGCGGGTGGAGTTAGAGTTCACAGTGGATGGGAAAAAGATTGTATTGAGAGCTTTAGCAGATGGTGCTCCAAGTATAGCAACAACAAAGAGGATGGAGGCTCGTTTTGTGGATGATGAGGTAAATAACTCTACATGTTGCATGACTCTTTCACTTCTAATGACTCTTTCACTTCCAATTATGAGTCACCATCCTTATGGGGATTTGGAGAGCATGATAATCAGAGTAGCGTAGCGGTCTTCTGCGAAGACTAAGGTATGTGATGGTGAGTTTTCTGATTACATGTTGAGGATCATTATACTACTTTCTAGGAGGGACAAGGTGATGTCATTTGCAAATCTCTTGCAGTATAGTGCTCTAGATAACAGAGTTTGCGGATTTCAGAGACTGATATGGGATCCTGGAAGTTGGTGTTAGGTATGCAGGTACTGATTGCTTGGGACAAGCAATCTCTGGGAAGGAGGACTGTAATGTCCCTCTTCGCGTGATGGTAATTTATGAAGTTTTTTTTTCTATCCTTTTTATTTCCCGGAGGTTAGAATTATATTTGTCATTAGGGGAATAATAAGAATAATTAAATTGGAGCCCGTAAAGCTAAAGTCAGGTGTATAATGTTTAATTATTCATCGAGTTTATAAATGGGGGCCACTTTAAGTGACAATTCCTTATTTCTCTAGGCGATTCTTCATGGTGGTAAATAAATCAAATATGCCTAAGTCAATTTATTCTCCACTAAGGGGCGATTTATTTAATATGGATAAGATCATTGATTTTTGTTGAAAAGGGAAATAAGACCCTTATGGGAAGATGGACTGCTTTTTGAAGATTAAATTGGCAACTTCAGTTTTTAAAAGGCTTGGGCTGGGAAGAGAAGTGACATTCAGAAATCATTATTTGTTTTGTTAATTCTCTCTCTGCCGAACTTTGAAGAATGGCTCTCTAGGACGAAACCCCTGGTTTGATGTGAGTGGGACGGAAACCCCAGCTCAGTGGATATTGCAAGCTTTTACATAAAATACAGTTTGAAGAAACCTGTCCAGATTGATCTAGAAATCACAAATATCAGAGGAGGGGTGCTAAGGACAAAGTTGTGGATTTTTCTGCAGCAAATGATAATTTAATTGGTGGTCGCAGGCCTTCTTAGTATCTATTCTCCATTTTCTGTAGCTGTATTCACATACAGCTGAAGTCGTGAGTCTTTTGAAAGGGTGATGTGAATTCTTGAGTTAGCAAGGGCGTGACGCATGGGTTGTATGTGAAGATATCACCGATTTCTAAGAGCATCTATCTACTGCTACTGGGTGCATATGCAGACATGGACGTGACTCTTGGGTGCAGCTGGAAGTTTTGCATTGGACGCCATCATTCTTGTTTGGAGTATTTTGTTAACTGGGCGCTTATATGAGGAACTGGGCGTGAATATTTGGTGCAGTCTGCTGCTGCAGTCATTAAGTTAATGCTACAGCCAAGAATCATCCTTTCAGGGGCTACCAACTGGTATTTAATGCTTTAGTATACCTTTTGCATCTCATTTGTATTACTGAGGAGTTCATTGTCTCAGGGATATTGCTCAGGAAAGTCTGTAATAGAGTCTTGAATCAGCACATTAGATATTCTGAATTCTGTACTGAGTGCGTATATACTGCTGTAACTATTTACTCAGAATTCCTTCAAATGCAATGAATGAAAGTCAAATCTGAAACTTGTCATATAATGAAATTTATGTAATGGAATCGTTGTTGCAAACCTCTATGAAATGTTCAGTACAGTAGTTAGACTAACTATTTGACAAAATGCAATATGTCAAATTGAGCTGCTTCTAAAATTTTGGTCAGAATTAAGAAGGGTTATCTCACAAAAAACAAAACTTTATTGCCCATTGTATGTGCAAACAAGAGATAACTTTATTGCCCAATGCAAGTGCAAACAAAAAATGACAATTTTTAAAATCTCATTTCATGTTTCGAAGTGAAAAAATAACTGCAATTATTATTAAGCATTCATAGACGAAAATTATAAAAGATTGTTTATTCAAATGCTATATGAGCTATTTAATTTATTCAGCAGATTGTGATTGTGATTGGACCAATGAATGATGCAATCGCAATGTGTAATTCCTTATGTTTAACAAATTAAAAATATTTTTGAATAATACAAACAAAAGCTGGAGAACAAGGGTGGACATACCTGAAGAAACGAAGAGCTTAGCATTTAGGCCTCTTAAGGTGTTGTGTTAGGGTGATCCCCTTTTAGTATCAGTTTCTTTTTTTTACTGTTGTTTTTTGGTTGAAAACAACATTGCCATCTATAGGAAATATTGTGACGTTTTTGGCACCTATCGAGGGACATCCATACTACCATCCTCAAATTTTAATCATGACAATTTTAAAATTTTGAGTCCTCCAATTTGAAATATGTTAGTCAAAGTGGTCTTCTCAAACGTTGTGCAAGTGCTTGGAATTGTTTGCAACTTTGTAAAAGTCCTTTGTGATCTATATAGTTTTGAGTAAAAAATCATTAGTTGTCATTTGCCCTGGTCATAGGTAATTTGGGAAAGAACTCAGTCATTTTAAGTCGTTGAAAACATAGTTGAAAAACTCGCCAATTGCAAAAACTCGCCAACCACGGAAAATGCGGTACGGTAAAAATTCGACAAAAACTCGGCAACTTAAAAAATTGCTTAAACTTCATTAAAAACGCATTTTTTTTGCAAAATTCAATGATAAGATGCATCCACTGAGTCAATAAAATGAGTACATAGAAGAAACAAGCTGAGTCTTGTTATATTTGATTGATTTGAAAGAAAATTAGATACAAAATCGCATCCTCATGTGGAATGCTCAATACGCTGATACTGATAGTCTGAAACAAAATGAAAATAGCAAATTGTTTTTGTAAAACTGAAGGTAAATAGTGGAGAGTACCTAGAAAATCAAAGGAATTCAATGGGAGTTTGAGGGCAATGCCCCCAATGGGGTTGAGGGGCAGCGCCCCTAGTGGGGTCAAGGGGCAGTGCCCCTTGCGGGGGTTTGGGGGCAGCGCCCCTAGTGGGGTCAAGGGGCAACGCCCCTTGCAGGAGTCTAGTATCTTTGACATGGAAGAAATGTCCTACATATGCACATGTAGAGCCTGCTATCTCTGCAGCTGATGTTGCTTTGAGATTTGTCTGCTGGAAAGAAGAATAAAGATGTAATGTAAGCTATACAAAGAGTTGCCGAGTTTTTGGTGAGTGTTGCAACTATTGTTGAAAAATGTATGTGTTGAGTCGTAAGATCGACAATATATAGGTGTTTGCTTTGGTAATTGAAAAGTCTGCAAGTATAAAGTGGCAGAGAAATATGGATATTTTGCAGTTTGGCAGTATTTGTGAAACTGAAGACAACTTTGAAAAGCCCAATAAAATTTAAAAATGTCAAGATAGAGGGTTCATGCACAGTTTTGTCATTTTTACGAATGTGCAATGAATGTGGAAAAGCCCTATATATGTTTGTGTGCAGGAATCAGGAGATATGATGCATATTTGTGTTTCACTAAGTTGCATACAAACACCATAAGCCCAACTAAGTATACTTAGGTGGAGAATGTTGACGCATATACATTAGAAAAAGAAGCTTAGTGGGATGTGGATTTTTGTTGTCATTTTGTAATTTTTGCAAATGTGCAAATAGACTTGAAAACCCTAACAAATACATGGTAAATGGTGGGACTTTGACTTGCACAAACAACTGGAAAGCCTGTAAGTTAGTCTCTAGGGGTAATGTGGGTTTATTTTATATGTATGCAGTTAATTGCCAAAATGCATGAAAAGGCTGGAAGCCCGCCAAAACACACAAACATGGATGCAGACTCTTGTGGCAGTTATGCAGGCACTGCTGAACTGCTCATATTATCATATACTCCACAAGCCTGAGAAACATCATAGGTGGAGTTTTTGTGTGTATGCACCTGAAAAGTCTGCAAGCATAACTGGCAGGGATGCAGGTATGAATTGCAGTTCAACAGCAACTGCCAAACTGCGTGTAACTCCAAAAATCTGCAATGCATACAAAGCATGGAGATTCTATGCGTAAATAAAATTCAAAAGCCTGACAAGGTATAAAGTAGCAGGATTTCTGACTCCATGTGCATGCAAAAGTCCAACAATGCAAAGCGGTGGAGATTTTGACTGCATATGTAGTTAAAAAGTTTGACATGGAAGAAATGACCTACATATGCACATTAAGAGCCTGTTATCTCTGCAGCTGATGTTGCTTTGAGATTTGTCTGGCTGGAAAGAAGAATAAAGATGTAATGTAAGCTATACAAAGAGTTGCAGCTGCATATGATCATAGAAGTCTTGAGGGAGTACCGAGTCATCAGATGAAGCTGATGGGAACAAAGTTATACTGAGTGCAAGCAATCCAGGTACTCGAGTTGATGATTCTGAATTTGAAGAAAAGGAAGTCTATGCTAATGGGAGTTGTAAAATATTGACATAGGTTGCACTTTGATGTGGTAATGCTTGATGTACATGCTCTTATGCACAGGATTCAACAAAATAAAAAATAAAAAATTTACAGGCAAGATTTTCTGGTTGGATTGCAAACCTTCCATTTGAAGGAACAGTGAAAGAAAGACTGTCTGAACAGGGGAATTGTCTTAGTTGCAACCAGCAATCAAGCTCCGGAAGATCTGAATCAGGATGACTTGTGGTTTATTAAAGTTGGAATGAGATCTATCTGCATGCCACAAACTGTGGATGGTGAATAAGCTTTATAACTTTCTGTAATATGCTGTAGCAGCGCATGAGACCAAATCAGTCTACCTTTACTATTGTTCTTACTGCACGTGCTAAGCTAGCAGCTCTCGGATAATGAAAGCAAATTCTGTCTCAAGTAATTAGGCCAGGTTTTGAAAATGTGTCTTTGTGATATTTGCTAATGCTGTTATAACATGTAAGCAAAGTGTGGAGGCATAGACAAAGCATGTAAACTGTTTCACAAAACACCTTAAAGAAATATTGTCTCATGGAACACAGTACTTGCAAGATACAAATGAATTTGTTGGCAAGTCTCTAACCTGATCAATTTACCTTTGCCAGTACACTCCTAGCCTGTGCCAATTGGGAGATTTGAAACAAGGTATGGACATCTGTCAAAGCGTAAAGGAGAGAGGAATTTTAATCCACGTTGTTGTTGCAGCTGCCCTGTTAGACATGTGTGCAAAACATAGAAGCATATGCAATCAGTTGAGTAAGTAAATGTTGTTATAAGCATGTATACAAGTGTGAAAGCATATTGGTGACATGTGGACTGTTTGACAATATGCCTGAAAGGAATGTGGTCTGAAAGAATGCAGTCATTGAAGAATATGCACAAAACAGCATACATGCCTTACACTTTTTCATTATAACAACTTGGAGTAGGAATGGCTGAGAGATGCACTTGTAACAGCTTTTATGAGAGAATGGTGCACATTTAAGCAGTAGAGATATGCAATCACAGTCCTTCATGTAGCTGTCTCTAAGGGAAATGAAGAAATTATAAAGTTTCTCTTTGCTAACACAGACATAAAACTGCAGATGTCAATAGTTGGGCACTATGGAGCTAGAAGAACAATAGGAAGACAAAAGAATTCTTACATTTCTACTAAATACCCAAAGGTTGTCTGGATACAATCATATAAGAAATGCCCTTGCAAACTCCTTTTATTAAAGTTGTTATAAAGGAACAGAGTGGCCCTTGTGTATGAGACCTAAAACAAATTTAAAATAGTGCAACAATCCCTCTTATCAGCAGCTGCACTAATCCTTTGCCTGCAACTAATTCATTTGTTAATAAGCATGTTGAAAAACTAGATGATTTTTACCATTCATTGTTTGGTGTATTGGCATGGAAGATGAGCATGATTTCTGCAATTAAAGATCCTAAACTCAGCTCAAGATCCAATCATTTGCATCCTGGAATAGTTGCAGGTCCACCCAAAAAGTAACAATACACTAGTCTCATCCAAGAAATTGGAAATCAGACATATTACATAGGACACTGATTGTTTTGCCAGCATCAATGGAAGAGCTGTTGAAAGTAGCAGAGTAAATATTTGGATACAGAGCAGCCATGATACCAAGCCTGGATGGGACTGAGATCAGTAATGTCAATCTAATTAGAGACATTGAAGGCTTGAGGAAAAAGATGCTGGAAAGAAGAATTGTAAGTGATTAAGCTGGAAATGGCAGATTTGAATAGACAATCGACTATGAAAGACATAGTGAGGAGGCATAATTTGAATAGCTAAATTTAATGAAATTTTTTCTAAATACTTTATCCTCCTATAAAGTCACTATTTTAAAGGTTACTTTTATAGAAGTTTGAGTTAGTAAGAAAGTTTATTAATCTTAAAAGTCACTTGAAATCGAAAATATTATAATATATAAACTATAAAGTCATTCATTTTAAAAGAGACTTTATATTTTTCAAAAGTATTTTTTCAGAAGTCCTAACTAACCAAAAAGTTTAGTTGTTTGTCTGCATAAGGGTCTGCTATGTAATTTGGGAGGACTTTTTTGGTCATTTTACACAACTTTGTGTAGGGAACAGGGAATGAAGACTTTGTGCTCAGTTTTGGAAAAATAAATAGAGATATTTGCAGGACATTGTGGCTTTGCTGTTCTTCATAGATTTCTTATTATTCTTAAGTCTAGTTTATAGTCAAAGTACTTGACTTCCTCCCAGGATCATCTAGCCTAGTCCCCTAGGCACTAATGTTCCCCTGTAAGTATTACTATATCTTGCATTGGACCTTCCATGATGATAGATGATGATGTTCCCCTATAAGTATTACTATATCTTGCATTGGCCCTTCCATGTTGATAGATGATGATGTTGCTAGCATTATTTGGCTTGAGCCTTGGTATAAACTAATAAACATGCAACACCACTACTCTCTTGCTATTAACACTTTCATGATTATGCTTCATTGAGGGTAGCTCCTCACTAGTTTTCAATAGTCAAACTTTTTTCTTATTTTTGGGGGTTTATTAGTTTAGGTTTACCTTCTTGCTATGTAACATTTCTTAAATGTTATTACTTTTATTTTTGGACAATAATATAATTTCTTTCTTTGCTTGTTTTTTCTTCCTCGCTTGTTTTATCACATTTTTATATGCTCACTCTTGGATCTAGGTGCTCCCTTCTTTCTGGAAGGTTCTTTGAGGCAACAACCAATGGTTGAGAAAACCCTTATATTGGGACACACAAAGCCAGAACATTGGATCTTTACTGTTCACAGGGCCGAGGTGATTCTCCCTGCAATATGTAGTGTTCCCAGGGCTGTTAGGATCGTTAGCAAGTGACCGATGTGTATCTAGTGTGTGTATCTAAGGGTTGTAACCTAGATGAGCTTTTAAGCATGTGCTGCGTGTTCAAGTTCTGAGCCTCACCCGCTCAAAATTGAAAAAACTATCTTCTTGTTCTTGCACATTTCCTAATTGATCTATAATTCTGATTTCTTACTTCCTTTCTTCATCTTATTTTACCTTTTTTTCTTCCTTGTCTTTCAATCTAGATTGCTTTCTAGGGTTTTCCAGTTTTGGACTAGACTGTCTATGAAAATTTATTCATATTCTTGGCAATGTATGCATGTGAATGGGTTTCCTTCATAATTGATATTCTGAATCCATTCAAAACCCTTTGCTTGCATGCTTTTCGTTTTTGGTAATAGTGTATATTGTGTCTCTGTTCCAAATTTGCACAGATCTGGGTGTATGTAGTGATGCCTTCTAGTTCTCTATGGTAAGCTTTTGTATTCATAAAGATTGCTGAGTGAAATGCCTGTACTTTTCAAAAACATGCTCATTCCACACTCATGCAGAAGTGAAAAACTGGGCCTATGGATGTCATCTCTCATCTTGCTTTGGAATCCAAATGTCATGTTTCATGAACAGAAGTGTATTCCTAAAAGGCAAGCTTGTTCTTGGAAGATCCATTTGCAATCATCATTATAGGAAAAGGTTAATGGAGTATTATCTTGGGCAGAGATGGATCTCATACTCCTATTTGCCACATGTCCTTCAATTTTGTCTTGCCTGAATTAAACTAATTGCCAGACAAATTTGCAGATATCTGTAAATTAGAGCTCTAGTAAAGAGCTTGAATATATCCTCATTTTTTGTTTTAGTGGAAGGATAGGACTCTCCACAATTGCTCTTGGTCACTCATTATTTGGATTCTTCTTGGAGATTTAGATTTGGTAACTGTCAGCATGAGGAGATTGGATGATGATTTGCCCCCTTTCTCACCTGATACTTGAATCTGCAGAGCCTCCTCATATAGGTCCAAGTTTCCTTTAGGGTAGTAGTAGAAATCAACTTGGACTTGAAAAATTCAAAGTTGCATGGACATGGATACATATACGGTATCGGATATGGATATGGCCATTTTATAAGACCCCCAATATGCATACGACTGGATACGACATTCATAAAAAAACACACACATATATTTAACACAATTTTTAAGTTATTAGAGGAGATTTTCATTACTTTAAAAGCAAATAAGTAAATATAAATATAAAATAATATTAAAATTTAAATATTAATAATTTAGTAAAGAATAAACAATTAAATACATATGAATAAATTTTATTTATATTTAAAGAATAAATTTTAATTTTTTAAAAATATTTAACATTTAAACAACATAATATAAACATTAAATATAAATTTAAAATTATAAACAATTAACTCTCTTAAATCTATAAAAATTAAGACACCAAAAAAAAATATAGAGGTGCAATGCAAGAAGACCCAGAAAAATGGTTTGCTGAAATAGAAAAACGTTTCATTTGTCTTCCTCATTTGGTGTAGGTTTTGTTTATACAAAACAAAAAAATATTGCACGATTGAAGTTTTTGATTAAGTTTAGGAGGATTAATGTCAATTTTTTTGAAAGTCAAATCACCCAATATCTGGCACAGCTAGAAAATCAGAATTTTTTGGGCATGTGTGGGAACTGTATCCAACATGTATCCATGCCATATCGTATCTGTATCCGTATCAGATACGGGGATACATGTGCCTGGGAAGGGGCAGGGGCGTATCCGGCTACTCTGGAAAAATTAGTTATAAATTTTTCTATTAGAAATTGCAATTAAAATATTATATAATATAATATAGTGAAATATGATATAGTTCTTAATAGAAACCATTGACATCATGTATAGGCAGCTTAGAAGGTACTAACGTGTGCTTAGCATATAGTTGTGCACCAAGTATACAGAAGTTCATTAAGACGCTGAACGTATTTTAGTTAAGTTAGTTATTAATATACTATTTTGAAAAAATATCATCAATAGTCACACCCATTTGACATATTGAATCATCATTCTATTGCTGCTATTTGCATTTATAGTTGTTTGATATGTGCTGTTATAATTTCTGTAAATTTGTCATACTTCTCTGCATAGCTGTTAAAGAGAAATAGTGCTGAATGCATGTCATTATTGGTGAGCCTGCCTTATAAGAATAAGGGAAGCTTTTGTCATTGTTAGCTGTTATAATTTCTGTAAATTTGTGATACTAATCTGCATAGCTATTAGGAGTACATGGTGCTGAATGTATGTCATTATTGGTGAACCCAACTTATTAGTATAAGAGAAGTTTATGACAGTGTTCGTGATAGAAGTTCTGAGTGTCAAGGAAGCAATAATACACCCCAAGAGGCTAAGAACCAAGTTACATATAAGAGAGATTTAGTCTTACTGTTTATCTTCTAAGTGTTGAAAAAATGATTTAGTGGCTGGTTGGGGTGGGGGGACTCCCAGCCTTCCCCAGGATGGTTGAGAGATACCCAAGCATCCCATGCCCATCTTGGGGATGGCTGGGAGTGCCCACATCATCCCCTTCAAATGGGGACTTCCCTTGGATGCCTCCCCTATGTGAGGAGGGGGAACATTTTGTCCCCGTCCCCGAGTCTCAGAGACTGTCCTAGAAACACTGAGATTTTGGGGGGTGAGGGATGTGTATCCATGGAACACTGGATTTTAGAAGCATTTCTGATTATCTTTCAAGTTTACAAACCATAATCCACTCAAACATGTTGAGGGTTTCAACTTCTGAATTACTTTTAAGATTTGCACCTGTTGTTATATAAGCTCTTAGGTAGAAAAATACATGGACTATCCTTTGGGTTAGACTGTAAGATCTTATGTCTTCTCATATATTTCATTTGTACATTTTATTTTCTTGTATTCTCAAATTTCAAAATTACAACTGCTGTTCCTGTATCTTGTGGCTTTGTGGTTGGTTATTCTTCAATGATTGATTGGACATTTGCTTGATACAATTGCACTTTTCCAGAATTTTAATAGCATGATTGTAATGAATGCTACTTACATTTCAAGTACCTTTCAATGATTGGCAGGCATAAGACTAGGCAACATATTGGACAGATGGTGAAAGATACATCTGCAAAACTTAAAGCAGCCAGTGAAGTAGATCTGCATACAGAAGTTAGTGTAAGTGTTATGTTTTTTCCATGCAAAGTTTTCTCCTATTCTCAATTTCTGAAATTGCTGCAGTGTCTTCAAGTTTATTTGCTTCAACATTTATTGCACTAATAATGGAGGAACCCCTAGTATATATTCTTGTATGTATATAAAGTTATTCTAATGTTATCTTAATGAAGAAATGCTATCATTCTTACTTTTTTGCTCTTTGGTAAGTTTTCTCGTCCTTGTGGGTGTACGCTTGTCTTATTTTGTGTTTCTGTACTCTGTATTAGTTTTACCATTCTGTGATAATATTGTCAAATGTCATATATTCTTACAGGGTGAGTGGAATATACATAAAATTTTGGAAGGGCGACCTTTTGTTTAGCTTTTATTGAAGTCAATAATTGAAATATCTCACTCAAAACATTCTATTAAAATTATAGGCTAGTAAGAAGGTAGGAGATGCAAAACTTGCAAAAGACTTCCAAGCGGTTTTAAAGGAGTTTCAGAAGGCCCAACGGCTTGCAGCTGAACGTGAGGCAGCTTACACACCTTTTGTTCCACAGGCAGTTCTACCATCAAGGTGTGATTATAATGAACTTTTAAAACATTTTTGCATGTAGTTAATGTATTTTTCAGGGTTTTTAAGTCTTGGTAAGGTTATCTTGTGCTGGATCCTCCTACATTTCTGCACAAAATTATATTGTAGGGATATTTTTTTTTCTAGCAAGTGGTTTGTTCCTGTACAACACATTTCTGCTTAAGATTGATTCTGAAATTTTAATCTGCCATCACTCTTTATAGTTATGTTGCGAGCGAGCTGAATTTAAGCCCAGACAAATCTCAGGAACAGCAAGCTCTCCTAATAGAATCAAGGAGGTAATTCTTTTCCAGAGTTCATGCGTTTGTATTAATGCTTTACATAGCAATGCTATTATGTTTATTTTTTTTAAACTTTCACCAGTAGATTATATTTTTATCTTCGTGTTTTGCTAAAAAAGCCATGTAATTAGGCTTATGAAACAAACTAAAACAGTTAATATCAATCTTGCATCCCCTTGAATTCTTTGACAAGTTTTGTGGGATGGACATATTTTGGCACTGCTCTGAGAGTCAGTGTTTCTCCACAAATGTGCAATTAAGTGGAATAGGGATGCATGTCTCTTGTCTTGTTGATTCCAAGTTTTGTTTGAATTGGTGCTATGCAAAACAAGTTTTCAGATGGGGCTTGGATAGTTTCAAATGGTTAAAGAAGGGATGGTTGTCCCTTGTGTTGACATCTTGCAGATATCAATAGGGGTTAAGGGATGACCGTCCCTTCTCTTGTTGGTCAACCTTTTTCTAAATAAAAGAATTGAATCCTCTTAAGGGTGGAGAAATGATGGCATGGAAAAAAATTAAAACAGATTTAGCAGGGCAGCAAAGGGTCAACCATTCCTGTACTTACTATGCTTCCATATGGAAAGAGAGCACTTTCTCTTGTCTAACTCTTAAGTATTTCTCCAACAAATAAGGGACAATTGTTGCTTCTCTTGCCTAATGCAAAGTTTTTGTTTGATAGTGAATGAACTCTAGCTTTCATGTACCCAGGCATATGATATTACGATGTAACTGGGATTATGGAGTACCTGACTTTTGCCATGCATAATGATGGTAGTTATATTGGGTCAAATAGATAATATCTAGAATAAATTTAGTAATTAGTCGGTTTATTGTATAATGGGAGGGTTAAGGGTATATCACCCCCATGGTGTCAGTGATAATTTTTTCTCATAAACATCAAATATAGCACCACATTTGTATATAGGAAGCCATTAATAAATGTTTACACAACTACATGGGTCAATACCTTCAACTCTAATAGCCTCTAGCAGATGTGTTATAAAACTTCCATTTCGGTGTACCTAGAAGCCCTACAAACATCATCCAACCCAGAAATTGAGAAATTGAGTATTGGTTTGTTCAAAACAGAACCTGGATGTGAAAGTTACATAAAGTTTCATATATAAAGTTGTACTAAAATTTTCTTGTAAATTCAAATAATGCTTTGCCTAGTTCAAGCCTATCATGTATCTAAGCCTTTTAATTTAGTTAACTCCACATGGGTTAAGCTAAAGTCAAACCTTTTAAAATGCCTCCTCCAACACT
The DNA here is from genome assembly GCA_007258455.2 of Sequoia sempervirens. NCBI lineage: Eukaryota > Viridiplantae > Streptophyta > Pinopsida > Cupressales > Cupressaceae > Sequoia > Sequoia sempervirens. The sequence continues at coordinate 22,137 of VDFB02032041.1, forward strand.
TTAAAGGTCTTTTTTGCAATATAAAAGGCCCATGCCTGAAAAAGACCTCAGTATCATTGTGGATTTTGGCATCTATGATGACTTGTTCGTATCAGTCATATGAAAAATATTAATAGATTTTCAAGCTGTTGAGTTCTTACACTCAGCTGGCTATGAAATAGCTTCCCAGCCATTGCTCTCTTCTGAGATCTATCAACCTGCAAAACTTTTAATGTAATTTGCAGCACATGCTCAAAAGCTTCAGCTAAGAGCTTTGAAAAGTTCTTCACTGCTATTGATCTAAGTTTTAATTTGATGGCCCTAAGGCACTCACTCCATTTGCTTTGAATGTGCATCCCAGGCACTCCTAAATGTCATGAAGTGGCTCATTTCCACCATCAATCTGATTTAAGGTTTGATAGTGCAAGATATGTTTAGTTGGGCAAGATATGTTTTAGCCTTTTAGGGCAATGAGTTTAGTTGGTTATGTGTTATGGGTTGCAAAAGTGGTCTCAGCACCCCACATCCTTTTTAAGTTTTTAAATGTTAACTGATTTTTTTTTCTGCCATTGGGATTTCTAGACATTCCTGGGACAGTCAAAGGATTTCTCATGTCCCCTGCCCTCCTGCTGTCCTGGGGACCCCTTGGGGGACAGGGGCAGGGATGTGTCCCCATGTAGTCCTGGTAAAACCAATAAAGTATTTTGTCTGTGTGGATTCTGGTTTCTATATTGTGTGTGTACTCTGATTTGGCTATGCGGTTGGCAGTTTTTCACTTGACTTTGAACATGTGATCACTTTTGAGCCTCTGTGATTTGTCACAGTTCCCTATTTCTGTCCACTTCACAAAGCAGCTTTCAACTAAACGATGAAAAACTGCCTTTCCTACCAACATTTATTTGTCTTGAACATAATTGATAAATAATGTAGTGATTTCACCAAGCTTACATTTCTTGCAAACTTTATTATGCCTCCACTCGCTTTGACCGAGAGAGGGAAGCATAAAATCTGGGAACAATATTTCTATCAGTTGATTATATTAAGTGAGAAGACTTCAAAGAATTATCATGTTAGGAAGCAATAGATTGCATAATAATTGGCTTTCTAGTCTGAGCTTTCTCAAGTGCTATTTTCAGTGTCATCAATATTTATGTGGAATTAATGGACCCATACATGCGTTAGTTTTTAATCTCGCTTGCACTTATGCAATTTCAATTTCTTAACATTTTTCACCTGTATTTTATTTGCTAGAATGATATCTTAGTTTATTTGCTCAAACACTTTATGCAATTTGATTTGGCTGCATTACTATTTTGAGTTCCATTCTTATATGTACTTTTTGCATTATTTTGAAAACTTCTAAGATTCTCATGATCCATATGACTTGGAAATGATGCAGACAGGAAGTTCTTCAGTTAGAGAATGAAGTTGTGTTTAATGAAGCCATTATTGAAGAACGGGAGCAAGGGATAAAGGAGATTCAACAGCAAATTGGAGAAGTCAATGAAATTTTCAAGGATCTTGCGGTTCTAGTTCATGAGCAAGGAGTGATGATAGGTGAAGAGTGCATTCCTTGAATTAATTGATTTTGTTTTCTTATAGTTAAAGCCAATTTAAAAAAAGCTAATATTGAATTGCTGATCCAGATGATATTGACTCTAACATTGAGAGCTCTTACTCTGCAACCGTTCAAGCTAAAAGTCAACTGGCTAAGGCATCTAAAACCCAAAAATCTAATTCATCTTTGGTAAGTATCTTGTTACCATTTCATATGCACTTTCTGTTATTTAAGGACATTGTATCAGCACAATATCATAACATTAACATACCTTGCATCATGCAGGCATGCTTGTTGCTGGTAATTTTTGGTGTTGTATTGCTCATTATCATCATAGTCCTTGCAGCATAATTGGCGATGTGTTCCCTGTAACGAATCTTTATTTGTAGAAACTGCGGCAGTCTTTGCAGATTGGTAGGAACAAAATTGGATCTGTTCTTACCATTTCTTAGGTACAGTTTTTTGATGTATCGAAAGCTGGGTTCATTTGTACCCCAATGTAGTGTAGTTATCATTTTTTGAGAATAGGTTTTGTTACACATATGGTATATGTTCTGAATCATTTTGTGGTCCAGAGGAGATGGAAAAGTTTAAGTTGTTTGTAATATAGCTTGTTGCCGTTTGATTATAGTGTGTAATTAGTATGGAAAAGGTTGCTGTCTATATTGTTAACGGTTACATTTATAATTTGTGCAATTGTAGTTATTCTGCTATCATGAGCCACCTTTGACAAAATCCAAGTATTGTGGTCTCATTGGAATAATAATTGTTTCCTTTTGTGATTTTTTCATGAATGAATAATATGCTTTTCTGTGTGCTACAATGTAAATAAGAAAGGTTGTGCCCATTCTGGTTATTTTACATAATACAATTTTGTTCCAATTATTTGTTTGGTGCAGCCTTCGTCCATTTTATCTCCAGTTAATTTTACAATCCTGTCAATGAGTGACTTGCATATTAACAACATGAAAAACATACCATGATTCCGTATGCATGTTCTGGCTTGTGTATAACTTTGCAAATGCGTTTTAGACCATCTGTAGTTCATGGTGGTTTATATATCCTTATAATTGCATTTGGTGAAGCAATGTTTTAGACCATTTGTTGTAAACAAACTAATTGCTGTTGAAGCCATATCAGTTCTGCACTGTATAGACAAGCAGATTTAAATTTTATCAGATTGACCAACATGTAATGGATAATTGAGTTTTGTTAGATGTTCAATTAATAAATGGTCAACCTTCTGTTTGTTGACAGGTTCTAAATGCCACCATTTAACTATATTATAAGGAACTAATTGAGATGTTCACAGAGATGAATATTGAGTTGAGAGTATTTTTGATAGTTTTCCTGTCCATTTTGAAGCTTTTTATGTACATTAAATACCAAATTCGACATTTATTATACAGTTTCATCCTTAAGCCAAGGACAACATGATGGATCATCAATAACAGTATTTGTTTGTGCTTTGCATTCTAGATTGGAAGGGCATTTCAAAGTTGTGTGTGCTTGTGCTTGTGTCAGTGTGCATGCTCATGTCTCATTCCATACCCAAAGTAGTAGATGTGGCATAAGCAACCTATTCATGAAGACTTTCTTTTGGCATATGAGTGCATCCTAAGTTTGTTATCCATTCATATGGGTTCATATGGGCTGGAGTGAGCATGCGAAAATTACAAATTGGCAGAAAAAGACATTACCTTTTTCATTGGAAGATTGAGTGCAGTTGTTATAGCTACTTTGCTGCTCCGCAAATTTCTTTTCTTTTTTGAAATACATTTACTCCTATGTTTAATTTTGTCTTGGAAGAGCATTTCTTACCTTCTTTGTCACTAGATTTAGTTTGCTGCCTAGGATGGCTCTTTGCTTATCAAACTGATTTTGTTTGATGAACTGGGCATGCTCCTTTTATACAAGCTACCTACAATTTGAATTAGATTAACTTGCTCATTTGTGAGAATGGTGCAAAAGTAATCAAATTTGAGTTTATCCTTAGGTGAGAGCTCAAGTTGTGAAAATTAGAGGGGAAGACATCATATGGGGGCTGCAAGTTTGAGAAGACAAGTCTTTGTTAGTTGGGAGCAATTTACTTGTTTTTTTGTCCCTCGGTCGCCTATTTGAGCTTGAAGCTTAAATATACTTGATCTTATTCAAATTGTTGTGTTTGCTCATGAAACTGTATCCAATTGGCCAAGTTCATTCCACATACATACTATCGTGCCTTGATTAGTTTGGCAATGAGTTGTGCTAGCTTCTATGCTTCAACCTTCCATTGGAGTGGGAAAGGTTGGAATATGAATCCCAATTTTGGAAATATGAGTGTTGAATAGTTCACATGCTTTGTCAAATATGTTGATGTATTTGACCGAGTTGTACTAATTGATATGCAAATTCTCTTTCCATTGAGATGTCCTCAAGCATTTGCTCTTCAACAAGTTTGTGTATCCTGCTTGAAAGTAAAATAATTTTTTCCACGTAGAATGGTTGAAGATAAATTGTAGGCCATTTTGATTTGAACCAATACTAGAAATGTTGTCTTAAATAATCTTGAATCCCTTACCAAAGATGAAGTTCGTTCTAATATTTATAGCACTTCAAATGGTTTTAAAAATAGATTATCTACTAAAGAAATTCTTGAAGAGATCATCCTTCAAAACCCTTGGAATTTTGATGCAATATGTAATCAGTTCAAATGAGCAATAGGTTATTAGTTGTCTAGAGATACACATCGAAGGCACTAAATAGGGAAGAACGATAAATAATCCATAAAACAACACTCGTATTATATTCAAAAGAATTACATGCCGTAAAGACCACTCCAAAATGTATGGAACCCAACCAATAGTTGTATTCAACCTACTTATAAACATTGTGTTATAGAATGCCCCTCTTTTAAAGCCTAGCCAAGTCTAAGACCCTTTAATCAACATTGACTTCAACCATGACTTGGCGACAATTTCCGCAATAGCTTCCACCTGCCCTTTTTAGAAAGAAAATATGTATTTTTATGCTAATGTAGTGATGGCAGATCTTTCCTACAGGTGCATGAATTGAAAGGTCTTTTCCATGTCTCTTGTTTGAACTAGAGCTTCAAGATCCCCTAAAGTAACTTCCATCTATATGTGCTAATTTCCTTGATTGATTCTAAAATGTTTACATGCCTCTCACACATAATTGACTAATTGCATAATTTGACGTGACTTACAAGTATTTTTGTTTTTTATACCTATTCACCTCCTAATGGCTTCTTCGCATATCCATATTCCAAGTTAGAGGTTGTTGTTTATATGGCTTCCAGTTCACACACTATTTTCAAAAGACAAGTCTTCTTTAGCCTATGTTCCTATGCAACACCAACATCTCAACCATGGGTTTTGGTATTTGCCATAGTAGATTAGTTTGGCTACTAGATACACAAATAAAATTGCAAACCAAAACACTTCATGCGCTCTTCATATCCCAAAAATAAAGAAAACACTTTTTGTGCATTGGCGATTGCTTGATCCCCAAGATGCTCTTGCATTTAACACTAGCTGAAATGTTTGTGAGGTCAATGGTCACAAATGGCTTTTGTGGAAGCTTGTTTCAACCATCCAAGTTAACTTCATTTTAGTGATCCATAAATCCTCATCTAGTCCTTTATCCTTCCAACAAAGAGTTACTCCTTGTACTCTTCTTGCTGATGTGCTCGTCAATGATTATGTTATTTCCTCTTGTTGCCTTTAAAATATTTGTTTCTTCCGATCAATATTGCCTTTTATTTTGACTAGGGAATGAACAAATATGCAATCCTTTACGCAAGTCAATTTCATATGGATTTTTTGAGAATTTGTGCAAAACTTGGCACATGCTAATTTTCTTGGGTTTCAAATGTTGTATATTCCTTTGGGGAACCTTTCTTTTATTAGACATGCCATACCCAACTCTCTCTTTGATTAAGACTTATCCCTCTTGCACAAATTTGGTAGTGCTTTTCTCTTGGGGCTGCTTTCCTCCAGTTGCATCTTGACTTGCACAGGAACCTCCTTCATGTTCTGCATGAAGTCCCTAGCCTCTATGCTAATAAAATTGCCTCATTCCATCTTCAACATGTCTATGAGTCCCCTAAGTGATGTCCCATACCCAATTTGGAATGATGTTTTCTTGGTTGATATGTTCATTGATTTGTACACAAATTTTGTGTGTGCCAACATGGATTACCATTGTGAAGGTTTATCTACCACCAAACATCTTAGGAAGGTGCCAAGGTTTCGATTGATAACCTAGGTTTAACCATTTGTTTGTGGATGCTATGCAAAATATTGCAAGTGTTCTATCCAACTTCTTCCAAATTGTTTGCTAGAAGTGACAAAAACATAATTCTTGTCAGAAGTAATGCTCTTCGATAATACACAAAAAAGTACTACATTGAATAAATTCACCACCTTTAACACCTTACTTGTTTGCCTACAAGGAATGAAATTCATCATTTTTGAGAATCTATCAACTATTGCAAAAATTGGGTCATTACCTCTCCATGTTTGTAACAATCCAAGAACAAAGTCCATGGATGATTCCTCCCAAGGTTTATTTGACATTAGCAATAGGTTATACAAACTTATGTTTTGTGACACCCCCTTTGCTACTTGACATATTTTGCATCTCTTAACAAAATTTACAGACACCTTTGTACAAAGTAGGCTAATGATACTTCTCTTGTGACATACCCTTCATATTATCACTTCCAAAGTGGCCCCACAATTTACAACTATGCATCTATCTAATGAAGTTCTCCTTCATTGAACTACACATGATACAAAACTATTGTCTTTGAAATAAGTATCCTTGATGTGCAAAGTAGTTTGCAAATGAATCTTTTGTCTCTAGCCTATGGTTGAATCATGTCTTCCGTGCACCTATGAGATACATATTTGCTGCATATGCAACCTTCATTCCTTTGATGCCCACTAATTCAATTGTTATCATGGACAACAAAACATGCCTTCTACACAAGAATTTTGCAAATTGATTTGACTTGCTAGATCTCTATCTCAACACAAAGGAATAACCTTGCAAGTACTCTACACACCCAATGCAAACTCCTTGGTTAACAAGTAATGCCTCCATGTCCACAAAGCTTGAACAATGGTGCATAACTCTTGGTGATACACTAATTACTTAATATTATATAGTTTTTTAATTGAAGAATGCTATTGGTCTTCTCTCATGATCAAGAACTACATTGATTGCAGTTTCATTGACATCACAATCAACTTGGAAAACTTTGTTAAAATTAAACAGTGCCAAAACAAGCTCCTTTGTCCCTTCAAGAGTTCAAAACTCTTGACATCAATAATAGTCTAATCAAATCCATGCTTTCTCATGCAATGACTTAGTGGTGCACAAATATCATTGAAGTGTCTAATGAACTAACTACACAAAGCTTGCAAAACCTTAGGAACTTCTAACCTTTGTGGTACCAAACATTCGATTATTGCTCACATTCTTTAGATCTATTTCCCACCTATCTTGAGATATTTATTGGCACTCATTTTATGGGTTTAATTAGATGCGTTAAGGATAGATAAAACCACATAAGGATAATATTTCTAGAAAGTTGATAATTAGAGTAAAATGAAATATGGATCGCATATGATAGGATTTCTAGGTAGCTTTTAGAAGTATTGGAGTTTTGGACCTACAAGCTTAATTCATGGATTTTAAGTAGTACTTGTATGAAAACTAAAATAGAAGAGCAATCCAAGTATAGTTGAGGTGATGTTGGAGAGAAATTCTATACAAACCCATTGTAAACAATTTATAATAAGTTTTTGATTGAAGAACTAATATATCAAAGCTTCATTGAATTACAATATGAATTTTTTCATTTTTATTTTGCTAGTGATTATTACTCTATTTAGGTTTATCTTATAGTGCAAAAGTTTATTTGATGGACTAGATTCCTAGTGTGCCTTAGGGGAGTGAGCCTATATATTGATATGTTGATGCAAAGGGTTTTAAGGTTATTTATTAGGCATGCCTTGACAAGTCATGCATGTTGATATCAATTAATGGTTTGGTAGGAAGATTGAGGAGTTTATGTGCAAGGAGGCCCTTGTTGGTAGATTATTTCAATGATGACATGATAATGTGTTGTATGATCCATTATATAGAGGGTTCTTTACAAGGTTATTAGAGCACTTGTTTAATTGGATTTCATCTTGGACCAAGATGCACATTATAGATATTTTTTGAGGGAGTAGTTGTGAACTATATTTTGGATTTTTTACATGTCAAATTATACATGTGGAAGAAGCTATGCACAAGTTTCACTCCCTATCATTGCAAATTCATTAAGCAGCTTGTTGTATGGGTAAAGATGTTGCTAATTGAAAAACACATTAAGACACTTAGTATGGAATATAATCTTACCATGAATACAATTGCATGGTGGATAGATTAACATATTCAATAGAAAATTGATAGCACATAACAAAATAGGGCAATTAGTTTCAAAGTTGAATATGTGAAAGATGGAATAGAGGCATTAGGCTACACTTGTCAAAACAAAGGTAGAACAATCCTAATGGAAACACAACACACCAAGCAAGAGATATAGTGGAGGTTATGTTGATGGACAACATCATGTGGCAATGGAAGTTGAGCAATGTTAGATTCTACTAATAAGGGAATAACATTAGTTGCTATGTGTTTCAAACCTATTTATACAGAGTGTGCACTCTAATGAAGATGCACACAACTATATCTTGACACCACTATCCTTTATATATTCTCTTGATAATAACATGTTAATACCTATTGGTGGTAGCGAAACAAATCTACCTATAGATAGGTCATTGTCTTCTTTAGAGGGCCTAGGAATTGAGACTATAAGTTCAAATTCTGTAAGGGTCTTTGAAATTGGAAGTGCCAATTTGGAAAAACTGGACATTCTATTAGGGGAAGCTATAGATGTGGAAAAAATCTACCCCAGACAAAATTGTGTCCCCCACATAGCCCAAAACCCCAATTATTCAGCTATTCCTTACTTTGTTTAGGGTCACAAAAAAATTCACAAGAGTTGGCTTTGGAAAAAATTAGACAAAGGATTACCCAAAATAATAAGTCCAAAAAATCCTATGTCACACAAGATTCTCAATGCAAAGATAGTTTAGAAATTTTAGAAATTAATGTAGTAAGTCAGAATCTCCACTCGGTGACTCGACTAAAGATTTGAGCAATACAAAAACAATAAACTATGGTTCTAAAGATGGAACATAAGAAACCATTGACACAAACTATTCCAATGTTATAAAAGGATGGATTGAATAAAAACAACCCTCTCCTGCTTGTGTTGCCTAAGATTAGTCCTGGGCAAAATGATAATGCCTTAGAACTGGCCTTAGACAAAAAGCAACATGAAAACAAATCAATTTCTCCCAAAGAAAAGGGACATATTTTGGAGAGCCTTGCTGGGAATCTAAAAGATAATAAATTCTGGTTATTTTCCTTGTCCAACACTAATCCAAAACGAGAAGAAAATGTTGATCTTGGATTATTATTAGACAAAGAAAAGCATGTATAGAGTAACCCTAAACAAGTGGTTAATTTGGGCTGTCTAAAGAAAGAGATTCCTGTTAAGGAATTAGAGAAACTATCAATTGAGGAAGGCGCAAAGAGGCTGGTGCCAATAGATGAATGTGCCTCTCCTCACTCTATAGATAATTGTGATCGAAAGGAAGAATTTGACCCCATAGTAGGTGCTGAGTGGGTCAAAAGGAAAATTGAAAGAAAAAGAGAAGGAAATTAGATAGAGATCTATACCCAAAGAGAAAGGGTAAGGAAAAAAAGCTTCCTAAATGCTTTGACAACTATTAGGAGGAATAGTGATGGAATTCAAAACATGGATTTAGATGATATTTAATTGTTCGAGTTGGAATGTCAGGGGGATTGAGTCCCTTGACAAAAAATACATAGTAGGAAGGTACTTAAAACTTGAAAAATCCAAAGATGCTACCCTCCTCCAAGAAGTAAAATCTGTTAAATTCACATTGGAAACTAATCTTAAATTTATTTGGAAAGATGCTTCCCAATTCTAGTCCAACCATGATAAGGGTAAGGGTGGGGTTGCCATTCTCTTAGCCAATAAATGAACCAAATTTGAGATTGAGTTTGGTATCTCTCCTTGCATAGGATAGTCTGGGTACTCATTGAAAAAGATAATATGAGATTTGGAATATGCTATATTTATGCTCCCAATGACTATAGAGAAAGAATTGAACTGTGGAGGTGGATGAGTGATCTTCACAACATCCCCTAGATTGTAGGTGGAGATTTCAACATGATTGAGCATAAAGAGCTTAGAGGAAAAATTTAGTGGTATAGACATGGACTAGAAAGGTAATCAAAATTAATTTTAGGAAAAATGAAAAATAAACTAAAACTCTATGACCCTCTTGAAGGCATGAAAAAGGAAAATAAAAATATATGGTATATCGGGTGCAATTCACAAAAGGTGGTAAAAGGATTTAATGCAAGTTAGATAGATTTTACGCTAGCAAATATTACTTCTTTGATAAAATAGAGAGAAAATAGAGTGAAGGTCTACCCTTCTATTCTCTCTGATCATCATCCTATTCATGTCAACTTCATTGTAGCTAAAGAACAACCTAATGAAGATACAAGGGAATCAAAATTCTTGCTAAACTCTAAATTGCTATATGATGAAGATTGTACTGAAGCCATTTATACTCTTAGAGAAATTAACAAATGGTTGCTAAAAGACTTGTCAACCATAGACAAATGGAATAAAAATGTTAAAATTTGGGGCAATTATTTTTCAAACTATAGGAAAGAAAAAAGTTATGGATAATAGGAAAATGGAAAGTACCCTCCAAGAAAAGCTTTACAATTTGGAATCCTAATTACAAGATGACCCAAAAAGTGAAGACCTGAATGAAGGTCTAATTAATGGTAAAAACAAATTGAGAAAATTACAGTAAAAAAAAATCCTAGTAAAGACAAGAGCAAAAATGAATTGGTTAAACAATGGGGATACAGGCTCTAAATTATTCTTCAATTACATTAGAGAGAAAAATATAAAAGAAAGGGTAGAATGTATTTGGTCGAAAGACACCCTCATAAAAGACCCAGAGGAAATGCAGAAACAATTCTTTCTCTTGTACAAAAATCTGTTTTCCTCTGAAGACGCATGATCCATGAATCACAAAGCTAGAGATCACTGCAAAAAGGTAATTCCAAAACTAGTATCTGAATGTTGGGCTAAAAAGCTTAGAAAGGAGTTAACCAAGGAATAAATTATTCAAAAAATTCAATCTTAGTAATGATAAGTCTCCGGGTGATGATGGTGTGATGGTAGAATTCTATATGGAAAACATAAATTGGATAGGTGAAGATCTACTCCAGGTGTACGAAATCCTAGCCAAGATATTGGCTCTAAGATTAGTAGACTTACTCCCCACCTTCATTAGTTGCACCCAAATTGGATTTATTAAAGAGAGGTATATCTTAGAAAACTTTATAACAAGCTAAGAAGTGATGGATTGGGAAAAAATGCTCTAATTAGAATATAGGAATGCTCCTACTAGATTTCGAGAAGGTGTATGATAGAATTGAGTGGCCTTTCCTATTGATGGCTTTGGAAGCCTTTGGTTTCCCAAATTACTTTTGCAAGATAGTTAATACCTTATTGCAAGATGCTACTGCACAAGTGGATATAAATAGAACAATGAAAAATCGATTGTTTCTCCATAGATCAATAAGGCATGAGTGCCCCATCGCCCTTGCTTTGTTTGTAATAGCCTCAGATGTTATTTTCTACTTATAAGAGAATCTATCTCTAGCCCCAAAATAAAGGGCTAACTATGCCTAATGTTAATGATTTGATAAACATACATTTCATAGATGATATATTGCCCTTTTTGTAAACCTTGATAACCTAATGTAAAAGCTAAATATCTTTTGTGATGCTTCTGGGGCAAAAAATTCCAAAGTAAAATCTATAATGTTAAGCTGGGATTCTACCCCTGAATGGTTTAAAAAATATGAAATCTAATGGAGAAGCCCAAATAAACTAGTCAGGTACTTGGGAATTCCCTATGTGATTAACCCATACCTGATAGACATGTGGGACTGGGTTAAAAAAAAAACTGAGATCAAATTAGACAAGTGGAATAAACAATATTTATCATTAGCAAGGAGAATCCATTTTTTTCAAAATATTCTATCATCTTATACTCTTAGTTCTCTTCAGTTTGACTCTTTAGTAGCTATCAAATTGACAAAATTCAAAGATAAGGTAGTTCCTTTGGTCGGATGGTAAGGGAAAAAAAAGAACCATGCTGTTAAATAGGAATGGTGCTGCTTAGATAAAGGAAATAGTGGGTTAGGTCTTAAGGACTAAAAAAATAAGGTATTTGTCTTGCTGTCAAATGGATTATTAAATCAATGGATGGGTATGAACCATGGAAAATTCTAGTTAGAAACAACATCAAACAAACTTTCTCTAAAAATGAAAAATCTTGGAAGCATTTACCTTTTTGTGACTTACTATTAGGAAATTTCTCTGTTTCTCCAGTGGGTTCAATGTTTTCAAAACTATTTGAAATGCATGGGAGCAAATCAGAAATTTAATAATTAATTAGGATAAGATAGAAATAGTGAAAAGTAAAATTTTCTCATCTAGTTCAATCTGGTGGAATTTGATCCAGAAAGAGAAACCTCTCGCCTTATTATAAGGCTGCTCAGCTAAAACTTGGGCTAACAAAGGTATTAAATGTTTTAAGGATATTATTTGTAACTCTCAATTAAAATTGTGGGTTGCTGTCAATATAAAGTATGGTTTGTGCCCTACCCAATGTAGAACATACTCTATTATGAGAGAATCATGTAAAAACCTTTACTTCCCAAATAACTATAACTGCTGTTGTGAAAACTTAGCCAACTATAAATGGGTAGATGGATCCGAGTTTGCTAAAATAAAACCCAAAACTATTTATACACTTTGAATGAAACTCAAGATATCAGTAGACATCTAAACAAATTCTAGGGCATTAGAGATGAAGAAAATATTTGGCCAAAAATTCTTAATTGGACTTGGAATAGTGTTTTAGAGCCCAAAAGAGCTTGTTTTAAATGGCTGCTTATTTTGAGTAAAATGCCTATTTCATTTTCTACCTCAAATTGGAACTCTATGAGATATGTAGGAAACCTAAAAGTATTACACATTTTTTTTGAATGTTTCATTGTAAAAGAAAGTTGGAACTTGTTTTGTTCAGACTTGAGGGGTTGGGGAGAATCAGGAAAGGTTAATTGGCACTAAATTTTTTTTAGTCTAATTGAAGGATTAGATAATTTTCTAAACTTATTTTGGCTATTACTTTCTATTGAAATTTTGTGGTTTATATGAAAAGCAAGAAATGAGGAAAGATTTCAAGGTAAAAAGAGATCTCCTACTGAGTCTTTTAGAAGACTCATATATTACAATATCTCTATGCAAGTAACTCTAACAATGGAGATTTTAGAAGACAAGTTTGTGAAATTGCTAAAAGATGGAAAGGTAGAAGTCAACAAAGGAGAGATAAAATACATGAGACATTGGCCATTCAACAAAGATGATAGCATCCCGTTTTGAAAGAATTATTTAGAATTTTAGAGCAAATAAAACAATAAGTTCAACTGTAGTGAAAGTGTATTTTTTGAAACGTATACAATAAAATGTCTCATTTGATATGAATTAGCTTCATTTACTCTAATTTTAGTCTTAAAACTCAGAAGGTATGCCTTGCATGACATCATATAAATTTTGTGCTGACATAGGTTTTCATTTATGAAAATAATGATGTAAAAGCTTTGTTTTGTTTTTGTTTTTTTTTCTTGATATTGATAAAATATAGTTAATAAAAAAAATTCATTAAGTGATAGTGAGGGAGAGGTATAATTTGTTGCACATGCATTGAGACAACAAACTAAGGAGGGGAATTTTGATAGGGAGGTAGAAGATACTTTTGATATGATAGTATGAGAGTTTTAGGATTTTACTACTCCCATGGGTAGGAATATAGTGCAATGTTAAACCAAGTAGTTGTCTCTTTTTGGATTTAGATGGTCTAAGTATCATAGTTAGTTGTTTTTCATGTGGAGCCATATTATGATGAAAAATTAAAGAATAAACATACCACCTTCTAGGTCCATTATACAACCCTATCCATTCAATGTGTGTAATGGGAAAAGTGCATTTTTTTTTGGATAGATAAGAATAACAATAAAATAAAGGAAATTAGGAAGGAGGACATTAATAAGAAATATGAATTTAATTGTTAACTATGAGAAAAACACAATTATTAGTCTTAGCTTTCATAAGTGACAAGGATGCGACTTGACATTGGTAGGCATGCAAAATCACTTGATTTTTATTGACCTAGTGTCTCAAATGTGCCTTTATGTTTCCACACTTGGGGGTTGTACACAAGGCTACTATGCACATTTTAAACTACAAGAGAATCACAATAATTTGTAGGAGGCTAAGGATATGTTTTTGCCTTTCTTGAACAACATTTATCAATTGTTATAGGAAACAATGCAAAACTATGATAATAGGTTTAAGGACCTCATTTTGCTAAGATCCATCATTAGATTGTAATGCAATATAAAAAGTGGTTCAAGGGGTCTAATCGAACACACTTAGTGCAAATTGTTTCAAATGACCTAGATCACATGGAAAGATTCACTCAAAGTTGTGCTATGCCTCGAGGCATTAAGAGAACCACACAACTATGGTTCAAATAAGTGGTTAGAAGAAAATATTGGATAAATGGCTACATGCATGGGGAAACTTGTTGGCACAATTGATACACAAAGATACTTGTGGTGCACAAATTGTTGAGAGGGACATACCACTATCAATTGTTTGATGATGTGAGAGTAGGCTATTGCTTACATAACTCCATTCTATATTCCTCGACACATACCAAAATACACTATTTTCTATGAGTGTTATGGCACCTAAACATGCTCTATGTTACAAAATATTAAGGGTGTTGTATCAACTATCGGTGTGAAGTTTGCAACAATGCCACACATGATACATGCAATTGCTGAGCTGTTCAATCCTTGCATGAATCTAGGGGAAAGCACATCCTAGATATGTCACATAATCAAATTTCATAGATTGCACCATAGTTTCAAGGTCATGGTGGTGGACAAGGAAATCATGGTGATAGAGGACACAAATTTTACTGGTATAGGTGCAGTAATCCAAGATACATCTTGCACAAGTTCCCAAAATTGTGTGTGGCCATTATGATGGAGAGCATAAAGTTGAGGAATGCTTTGAACTTTTAAAATAATGGGAGTTGCAAAAGTAGTTCTTGCAAATGATCAAGAAAGTGAGACTAGATATGATCCATAAAAGGGGTCATTATTCTACAACCAGTTATTCAAGTGCATCCATATCTAGTCAAAGAGCTAGTTTAAGAACTATCATCATAGGGTATTGGTGTTTGTTTTCTTTAATAGTTAGTATTCTTGTGTATAGGTCAGAGGAGGCCTTGGGATGATCTAGACTATCTTATAGTTTACAAAGGATAAATGTGTAGACAACAAAAATAATAATTATTTGTGATATGTCAAAATATTAGTTTTTGGAGGTGGTAAAAATGTGGATTGTAGAGATTTTGTCTCAATTACAGTAAATGCAAAATTGGCATATATTTTGTTATCAAATAATCTCTAATTTTAGTGAAATAAAAGTTAGATTTGACTTTCTCAAACCTCTTAGATGTGATGGAGCAACTTAAAGAGATGTTAGAGACACTAGAGAGTTGCACTTCAACATATTAGATAAATACACATTCACAATACAGGTTATCAAACTTTCTTTAAATCTTTTTGATTCTTTAAATGATTCAAAGATGCAAGAGAAGACCATACCACACTTTTACAAAAATTGCATGTAAAGTTGATTATCCTAGCACTTAAGATCTAATACCATGTTAGAATCTATAATTCGATTTACAATGAAAATTTAGTGCTATGAAAGTAGATTAAATTAAATTAAATAGAAATTATATCACCAAAAAATAGTTAAGTTCCCAAGAACCAAAAGAACTCAATGCTTTCTTTGTTATCAAACATGAAGGAAACACATCTACAAATGTGTAGTCTTGTAGTTTTCAAATCCGTTGAGGATAAGACATAAACAAAAAAAGTGAGGGATTTCTTACCCAAGTTTCTAAATTTGTGAGGATAAGAAAAATAGTAGAATCTCTTAAATGTGCAACTCATTATTCTATCCTATTCAAGTATTTAAAAATAAATCACTCGAGTGAACTTAAATAACATGCACAATATTACACTTAGGATTAAGACATCCTAAAGTAATAAATATTATACTACATAGCTAACTTGAATACATTTATTATGAGGATCTATTTTATTTAGTTAAGAGTTATTTTATTTTATTTTATCTATGTTCTTTATTATTTGTTTTTTTGCTTTATTTTAATTTTTTAGTTTTATTTTTAATTTGAAAAATGTAGTAAAAATTATATACTTATATGTTACTTTTTAATAGTTTTAATTTTTCTTGAAAATATGTGGGTTATGTTTTAATATTATGTACATGGTAGTGATATCCGTCTCCTTTAGAATGTCTCTCAAACTAGTGTATATTTTAGGTAATTTTATATATTGAGATTTAAACAAGTAGATGTTATGGATACTTATGTTTAAGTACGATTACAAATCTAATAGATTGCTTAGAAATAATCTAATATATGGTTTTTATGTCACTACAAAACTAATTTGTATATTATGTTATAATAGTAGAGATTTTAAGGTTGCAACTATGTATATAGTATAAATATAATAATGTATAGTTTATACATACATAGATACATTTTTAGAAATTTAATTTGGGTTAGGTTTTAAGATTTTGGCTATGTATATAGTATAAATATATAAGGTATAGTTTACACATATATATACATTTCAAGAAACTAAATTTGGGTGTACTCAGAAAATTTATTTTAATGACACAAATATAGTATAGGTATATTAGACCTCATGTAATATGAATTAAATTTACTAGTTGTGATAATATATGTATAATGATGTGATAATTATAAAATGATAGTAATTTGAGTTGTAAATAAATATGATTAATACCATATTAATTTATTGGAGCTTAAATATATAGTAGATATCTAAATATATATTTATCTAAAGATAGATACATTAGATGTAAGGAAGTTAGAGGAGCAGAAACAACTTCATACACCAATATTGAGTAGAGATATCATGCAAACTTTAAAAATTGATTTGACAATTACAAAAATTCTAGAAACACATTCATAATAGAAAATAAGCAATGAACACAAAACAATAGATATACGTGGGGAAAACCCTTCCAGGTGAAAAACCCCATACTCCAAAAGCTTGCTCAATGTATTTCAAATGCAACAACAAAATTACATACACTTGTAGAGAAAGTCTATTACAAGAGTATCGCCAGTAAACAATTCTGAAAGAATTCCCATAGAATAACAGTACCTGCAAACTCAACACACAAAACTACTCCTCAAGCCTTCAATTTATAGACTTCTGGCTATACAAGAAACCATATGTGGTTTACAAAACCATGTGCTTGGCTTCTCAACCAAGATTCTAGTCTAAAAATAAGCTTTCACGTCCAAATTGATATCCCCTATTTTAGACCCTTACAAATGTCATAAAATCTATCATAATGTGCCTAAAAATATGCCTTCCATAACATACCACTACGTGGGAATCCTTTGACACCTAATAAACCAATTTTTAAAGCACTAATAATGTGTAACAACTATAGGAAAATATTAAAAACAAAATAAATGCTACAAGAAATATGCAAGGTTGAGACACCTCATTTCCCAACATTTTCCCACTTGTCAAATACCTTGCAAGAGCTAGGGGAAACATACCATCATGGATCAACTACTAAGGGATGAAAGACCCATAGACTCAAAACACCACCTGAATTTCGTTGTGCTCATAGGCTTAGTTAACGCATTTGCAATATTTTCCATTGTCTCTACCTTTTCCAGCTTCACCCTGCCATCCTTGACCATATCTCTCATGAAACTGTGATATTGAACATCAATGTGTTTGGTCTTGGCATGAAAAGTTGGGTTCCTCGCAAGGCAGATTGCACTTTGAATATATCAATAAATGGTAATTGTACCCTATTTCAATCTAATATCTAAACACAAACACTTCAACCAAATTACTTCTTTACAAGCATGAGTAGTTGCCATATACTATGCCTATGTAGAGGAAAAAGCAACCACAACCTATCGCTTACTCATTCAACTGATTGCACCACCATTAAGAGTAAACACATATACATTGGTGGACCTTTCTCTATTAACATCACTAGCCCAATCTAAATCCACAAAACCATGAATATTTAGGGAATGCTGATCTACTGTACCATGAAAACATATAGAGTACTCTACTGTACCCTGCAAATATCCGAAGACCCTCTTAACTGCATCCCAATGCACTCTTTTAGGATTAGACATAAAACGAGAAAGAACTCCCACTACTTGGGCAATTTCTGGACTTATACAAACCATAGAATACATTAAGCTTCCAACTGCACTCTAGTAAGGCACTTTGATCATGTCTTCCATCTTTGATGGGGATGTAGGACATTGTGAAATAAAGAGCTTCGTTCCTAATGTAACAGTGATACAAAGTGGTTTACAATCCTACATGTTAAACCTTTGTAGAACTGAACAAACATACTTACTCTGGCCTAACCATAGCTTTCTATTTTCATGATCTCTTTTGATTTCCATCCCAAATATGTGTTTTGCTGCACCAAGATCTTTTATTTCAAATTTTACAAAGAGCTTAGATTTCAATTTTGCAATCAAACCTTTGCCTTTCCCAACAAACAACATGTCATCAACATATAAAGAAATTACGAGGAAACAATCACCACCAGATTTAAAATATACACAATGATCAGATTTAGACTGCACAAATGCCAAACTCAACACATATGTATCAAACTTATGGTACCACATGGACCGGGACTTTGTTTAAGGCCATACAAGGATTTCTTTAACTTACAAACCAACTTGCTTTTACCTTTCACCATGTAGTGCTCTAGCTGTGTCATATAATTTTTTTCCTCCGAATCACCATGAAGGAAAGCAGTTTTCACATCCATTTTTTCAACCTTTAGGTCATAAGCTACTGCAATAGATAATAAAAATTGAATGGATGCCATTTTCGCAACAAGAGAAAAGATCTCACTGTAATCAATACCCTCAACCTAAGAGTATCCCTTCACAACCAACTATACCTTATAATTTTCAACATTTCCATCTGAACCAATCTTTTTCTTAAACAACTATTTACATCCAACATGTTTTCGACCTTTAGGCAATGGTACAAGGTCCCATGTATCATTTCTTTTAAGAGCTTCCATCTCTTCATCCATGGCTATTTTCCAGGACTTTGCATCATTCATACTCAAAGCCTCTTGCACAGATCTCGGTTCATCAATGTTAGTACTCAAAGAAAATATACACTTCCAATCATTAGGTGAATACCCATACCTTTCAGGTGGTTGCTATCCTCAAATTCTTGTCTATCTTGGGGCCTCGATTCAACTTTCTTAGGCATAGTAGGAAGTTGAATCACATCCTTTTTATGTTCAATTTCTTTATGCCATTCTGGTTGAAAAGTAACAGGAGAAGATTTAATCTCTCTAAAAATAACATTTCTAGAATAAATTACCTTTTGTGCAATAGGGTCCCAAGCTTGTATCCACACCATAGCTATAGCCGATTAAGATACATTTGACAACCTTAGAATCCAACTTTGTTCTCTTCTCCTTAGGCACGTGTGCATATGCCTCACAATTGAAAAATCTTAAATGTCTAAGTGAAGGCTTTTTCCCCAACCATGCCTCCATTGGCGTTTTATCAACAAGTGCTGATGTAGGAGATTTATTTATCAAATAACAAGCAGTGGCAACAACTTCAACCCAAAATTTTTGTTCTAAATTAGCTCCACCCAACATGCTCCTAGAATTTTCCATCAACGTTTTGCTACAACTCCATTCTGTCGAGGAGAATACAAAGTTTTCTTTTGTCTTTTAATCCCGCAATCTATATAGAATTTGTCAAAATCTGCAGAACAGTACTCACCGCCATTGTCAGTCCTCAAACATTTAATTTTCTTTCCATTCCGAGTTTCTACCATAGCCTTGAACTCCTTAAAAGGACTGAAAACTTCAAATTTACTCTTTAAAAAATACACCCATGTCCTACTGAAATCAACAATGAAAGTAACATAATAAACTGATTTACCAATAAAAGCAACATCAACAGGACCAAATAAATTCGAATGAATCAGATCCAAGATATATGAAGACTTATGAGAAGACAAGTAAAACTAAACGCGGTTCTATTTTCCATAAATACAATGCTCACAAAAATCAAACTCTAGATTGGAATCATTCAACCCCTCAACAAGGTTCTTATTTTTCAAGGCCTTTAAACCCTTCTATCCAATGTGGCCAAGCCTTTGGTACCATAACACGGTCTTCTCTGCAGGAAACTTTGATTCAATAGACAAAGCACCCTTGGGTACCCAGAAGCCATGACCATCTGCAAAAGTGGAAACCATCTCTTGCTAGTCTTGGGATATGCAAGACACCATCATATTGTCTAACTCTACCATTAGAAAATTTCACATGAATACTACCACGACCAACAATGTCAAGGAAAGAATTATCACCCAAATACACCTTACCACCATCATAGTTTTCATACTTACTAAACCAATTTCTATTATGAGTCATGTGGAAAGATGCACCCGAGTCTATCAACCATGCATTATCACTTGCACGAGTGACCAAGGCTGCAATAAAGTCGTCTCCATCTTCCTTTTCAAACTCAGAATCATAATCTTTCTTTTTCTTCTTTTTCTTCTCTTCTTTACATTCCTTTCAAAAGTATCTAGATTTTCTACAGTTCCAACATATTGCCTTGAACTTACCTGGAGATTTTGATCTCTCCTTATTCTTGGACTTGGAATGGCCACACTGCTTCTCATCTTTGCCTCATTCTTTTTGTTTTCCTCAAACACTCAAATCCTCTTTGGAATTCAGAGAGACCTTCTTTCTCATCTCTTCAGAGAGTAGAGAACTAACAACATCCTCCATCTTCAAGATGATTGAAGTGCTCCCAATGGCCATGACTAGGCTGTCCTGTGAGTCTGGCAGCAAACAAAACAAAGTTTAGCACCTTTCTTCTTCGTCCATCTTAAACCTAACTAAGGTCAACTAAGTCACCAACATATAGAATTTTTCCAGATTCTTGAAAATTTGTCCACCTTCTTCCATTCTCAAGGAATACAACTTCTTCCTCAAGAAAATCTTATTTACTAGAGATTAGGCTTGGTATATCTCACCCAACTTCTTCCAAAGATTCTTTGAAGTGGATTCTTTGTGGACATTTATCAGGATTGAATCTGCAAGACATAGTCTAACAAGACCTTTAGCTTTTCTATCCATTACATCACATTTTGCAGCCAAAGCTAGATTTGTAGGCCTCTAGAAATTTTCATCCACTACATCCCATAGATCCTGATCAATCAACAAATCTTCCATCTTCAACTTCCACATTTCAAAGTTTGTGCCATAAAACTTCTCTACCTCAATTCTGATAGATATGCTTTCCATTTGAAAAAAGATATCTGCAACAAGATCACAAATTATCCTTTGCACAAGCTCCCACTCAAACCTTGATTAACGCAAAAAGCTCAAGAACCCACAACTGAAACCAAAGGTGATCAAGCTTTGGCACCATTGGAAAGGAAGTTGTTTTTGCTACTCTATCTTCCTTACATAAGAGAAGGTACACAACTATTTTAATTTATTTTTATTAATAGATATTTTATTTAATATATTTACATAAAGATATTTTAACTAACTTAAGAGTTATTTTATTTTGAATATTAAAAAAAAATATTACATATCTTAAGGATATGATTGTTTTAATAATTTAATGTATTATTATATCAATATTTAAGAATTATTTTTAGAAATATGTAAA